>WOVY01006854.1:0-34779 GCA_013436015.1 Rhipicephalus annulatus | reverse complement strand
TATCAACTTTTACTTCTGCGTGCGTGTGTTCATAGACTACGCGATAAAGCTGATAGATTAATCGTGCCGCTCGATGTGAGTACTGCTCTTCTGTACGAGCACACGTGGTGGGCGTACCCGATCTTCACCGCGGGCATCTATTAAACAAACTGATTGACGCTTGAACTCGAATACAAACTTGGTTGATTTCAACAAGGCCTGAGTTCAACTCGTGAATGTGATTGTGCCAATGTTGCTGTCAAGCGCTTTATGCAGTGAAAGCTAAACGGCACGTTCTTTGCATATAAAATGACTTGGTGAGCTTACACTACTTGTGCAAGGCTGAAGTCATAGTGAAGCTAGTGAAAGTCTAGCTTCTTGCAGCTTTTTAGGTTGGCCATCTACTCATGAGTGTGCTCAGCTTCGAAGTGAGGACCGCATCAGCTCTTTCTAATTGTGATTGTACTAATTGACTGAGGCTTAACGACCATCACACTGAGCCGACTTGTCTTTATGCATAAGGCCTCAATTGAAAGGCAATTATTTCGGGCACACTTAGCAATACCATAATCAGTATAGCACGATCACACGCAATTATAATTAACCGAATACTAATTGTCATCACATTAGTGAATGGTAATTAGCACGGATTTATTTAGCGTTATCATGATTACCGTCGTGTTAACTAGCATAGTTTCGTTGCCTTATCACCAATCATTCTTTAGTTAGCGCGGTTCTATCTTTACATGGCTTCATCAGCACGGCTTTCTTAAGATGTAGTGTAATTACCTTTGGCGTAATTAGCTTGGTCATAGCATGTCCTGGCCTACCTTGTCAAGTATACCGTCCAGCCAAATACCTAATTATCCAGCCGCACGTACTCGGGTGCTAGAAGCCGATGATGACGCGCGCCGGTCGAGCAGCGTGCTAGAACGTACAGGCTGACCATGAAGATTAACACGTGGCCACGGGTTTGTCTGCAACCGCGATATTGTATGACGCTCGACCAGAACTGATGTCAGAGGCCACCGTGCTAATTATTCCAAAACAGACTTAGAGCATACAATAAAAGCATCAAAATAAATTTAAAACCCCTCGTGCCTCTAAAAATATCCTCAATAAAAGTTTCTGACACAGTTATTGCATTGGTGCGCTTCTGGTTTGAAAACAACCCCCAACCCAGTGGACCGCCTTTGACGCAATGACTGGTTCTATCGTAACCATCGAAAACGCAGAGAGCTGAGGTGTGAATTTGACTTTTAGATGCGGAAGCATCTTATACTCGCGCCTTGTAGTGCGCCGTCCGCGCCATCCGCACCGCTTCTCGAACATTCGACAGCTGACGCGCGCGCATGCGCCGTCGCGCCGTCGCCCATCATCTGTGCCGCGCGCGCTTCTCCTTCGAGAACATTCGACAGCTGACAGCGCATGCGCCGTCGCGCCGTCGCCATCTGTGGCCGCGCGCGCGCTTCTCCTTCGAGAACATTCGACAGCTGACAGCGCATGCGCCGTCGCGCTGTATATATACTCAAGGTCGGCGCTCGCTCGCTCAGTTGCCGCTCATCCGACGAATTTGAACGTTTGCAGAAACACAGACTGGACACCGTCACCCAACGATACTGTCGCGCGCTCGAAGACGTTGACTCCGAGTCCGATTTCACCCTGGCACTGCTCAACATCCGGTCGCCAGGCGGTCACGCGGTTGACGTCGTGCGAGGTCCCGTACTACGCAGAGGGGACGTGCTTTGCTTCACCGAGACGTGGAACGCCAATGACGTCGACGTTGCGGGATACGCTTCGGTCGCGCGCACGCACGGGTTCCTACGACCTGCGGGCGGTGTGGGAATTTACGTCAAGCGTGACGTCGACAACGATGACGACTCCTTCATTGACCTCCGACTACAGCCCGGCGTTCAACAACGCGCCAACGGCGAGCACTGCGTTGCTACCGTCTGTGGCGTCGACGTCATGACGATGTACCTCGTGCCAAACCTCTCTCGTGCCGCCGTAGAAAAGTACGTCGGCGAGGCCGTGCAAGATTACAGAAAACAACAACCGCAACATCGACCGTTCATGCTAGTTGGCGACTTCAACGTCGACGTCATCAAGGACGATTGGATAGTCGAATACATGGCGTCGCGACACTCGCTGAAACGCGCAACGCACGACAACTGCAAACACCACCAGCCGACCACCATTCGCGGAACCTGCATCGACCACTTCTTTGCAAATTTCGACCTACGACCGATGCAACCCGATCCACTCACTCTTTACTTTACCGACCACAAAGCCATCGTCCTCAAAGTTCGTCGCAATAAATAAAACACCGCCCTTTTGCATACGTGCCGTACGTGTTCACTCATTTAACACCCCATTTCACAACCACGTTAACCAATTTAGCCATCGACCCAAGTAAGTCGCAATTTAACACCCGTTAACCAATTACATGCTTCCGCATCCTCCTCAGTGTTCCCCCGAGGGAAGCTGCGGGCAATTTTTTTTGTACTGTTTGCTCGTTCATATGGGGGTGTCGCCGGAGCTCGGGAATATCTCGAGTTTCGCGAAACTCGGCCGATCCTGCATAGTTTCCCGGACCTTATGTTCGCCTATTCGCGAAGGCTACGAGCCCCGTAAATGAGCGCCAATCATTGTTAACAATGAAGTCAAATGTGCCAATCTTTTACTCATAATGAATCATATTCCGTGTTGTGTACTGCGGTTCAGTTTTTGAAGCACCTCATTGATTGATATGTGGGATTTAACGCCCCAAAAGCACCTTATGATCATGAGAGACGCTGTAGTAGAGGGCTCCGGAATTTTCAACCACCTGGGGTTCTTTAACGGGCGCCCAAATCTAAGCAAATGGGCCTACAACATTTCCGCCTTATCAGAAATACAGCCGCCGCAGCCGGGATTCAAGTCCGCGACCTGAGGGTCAACAGACATGTACCTTAGCCACTAGACAACTACGACGGGGCTCTGAAGCACCTCAGCAATGATAAAAAAATGCACCGAAATTTCCATGTGGAGAGTAAATACAAAGCGGAAATGCTTATATGTAATAATACTTATACTCATACAGCTGTCGATACGTTATCACATGAAAAACAAGGTGCCATTAGTCGCCATTTTTGTTATGACAAAATCACTGCAATCACAAAGCACGAGAACTGTCTATAGCAGTAAAGCAGGTTTGAGGCGCCATGCAGAATTAGCCGAGTTTCTTCGGCCAAGTTTTGCGATATTCAGGATCTTCCCGACCTCTGGCGACACCCCTTTATGAATGAGCCAACAGTCTGAATAAGGTAAATCCGCCCGTTAGAACGCAGGAATTCATTTGTTACGATGAAACCAGCCATCGCATCACGGACGGTATAATAAGTTGAGCGCTGTTTTCGAACCAGACCAATCTTTTTTTTTTCATTTGCCTGTCGTTATCCTGAGTGCAGAAGTGCACCCATGCAAGAGAAGTGTCAGAAATTTTTCGTGAAGATATTTCTAGAAGCACGGTGTGTTTCGATTTATTTTGAACCTTTAAGGCTTGCACTGGGTATTTTTCAGAACAATGTGCACAGTAAACTCTGATATCAGCACCAGCCGAGCGTCTTACAACAACGCGGGCCGCATCTAAACCCGAAACACGTGCTAATCATCATGGCCAGCCTGTGCATTCAAGCGCGTTGCTTGGTTGGTGCGCTTCGTCTTGGTTGCCATCGCCAGATAGCATTCGAGTACGTGTGGCCGGCTAATTAGCGATTTGGGTCGAAGCCCCTAAAGCTACGAGTTTGTCCCTCCTAGCTCAATGTACGTGACCACCTAGTTTGATGAATCACTCGGCAGGCGCGGATGGACGGACAAACGGACGTACAGATGAACGGGTGAACAGACAAACCGACGGACGTTCAGAGAGACAAACAAACAAGTGCTCGGACGGATGGACAGACAGACAGACAGACACAGACGGACAGGCGGAGAGACAGACAGACGCACAAACAGACCTACCGACGATTCACAGCTTAGCCATAAAAGCCTCTGAATCTTCGCCACACTCATCATCACTCATTCCATGGAAACGCTGTGATTGTTTGGCTGCACGTTATACTTGGCTAGTTAGGCCAGGACATGCTATAGTCAGGCTGATTGCACTAATTCACTGTGAGGCGTGGATAATTAGGCCACAAGTTAGGAAGACCACGGTAATGAAGCCAAGTAAAGATAGAACCGGGCATACTAAAGCATGCCAGTTGATGAGCTAGTTAAACAACGCTAACTAACGCGGCGTCATTCATGAGCACGCAAAGTAAAACCACGCTAATTAGCTCTTACTAATATAATGGCAATGAGTAACCTACTAATCATGGTTACGTTTATTAGCTCTATACTGATAGTGGTCTTGCTAATTGTGCCCGAGATGAATGCCCTTTAATTGAAGTCTTATTAATGAACACAAGACAGCTCAGTCTAACGGTCGTTAAGCCTTAGGCAATCTGTACAATATCACGAAGACAGAGCCCATGTGGTCTTCACTTCAAAGCCCACCACGCACATGAGTAGGTCGACCAACTTAAAAAGCTAAGACGCTCTAGGTTATGACAAAGTCCTCTATGGCTGCAGCCTTGCACATGTCGTGTAAGCCCACCAAATTACCTTATGTGCAAAGGAGCTACTGCGTAGCGCTGACCGCATAAAACGATTGAAAGGCACACCAGCTCCATCACAGTCACAAGTGCAATTCAGGCCTTCGCAAAATCAACGGGTTTTAATTCAACTCCGCAGTTCAATCAGTTTAATTGACAGATGTCCGTGGCGAAGATCGAGTACGGCCGCCACGTTTGCTCTGGCCGGGGAGCAGTACTTACGTTGAGCGGCATGATTAATCTATCAGCTATATCACGCAGACTAAACACACACGCACACAGAAAATAAAGTGATATGACCCTGCGGCTACAATAGGGAGTTTTAGAATAGCGCACCGCGAGCCCTTGCGGTGCAGTCGCTGCCACTGCGCATGGATCGTACGCAAGTCGGCGTTCGCGTTTGCGGACCACACGCGAAAAATCTGAAATTGCGTGCGTTAATTGCGGCCCGCATGTGGCTTCCAAAGCACTGGTTTCGAGGCTACAGTGTCGCTGCGATCGTGCGTTGCGGATAGTAGTAGGGCAAACGCTATTCTAAAACTCATATGGCGCCCGCCACGTCCAAAACGCCCGCAGCACTTGCAAACAGTATTCTAAAACTCCGTAATGTCTCGCAATAAAGTTCACCGCACTCACGACGTATCCGTTGCACACATTACGTTGCTGACGTGATACGTGCACTCCTAGTGACCACTTGCTCTTGTTATACTTCTCCAATATATGATAGTAGTAGAAGCCGCACAAGGGTGCTGCGTGTGCACCCTTGTTGCCTTAGAGAGTGGAAACTTCCGTGCTGCAGGTGGAACGAAAGAACCTGTCCAAAAAAAAACATGCGCCCAAAAATACGCCTGTGGCAGGCGCGTGTTGAGTTGGCAAAAAGATAGCGCGACAATAACGATGATGACGTCACTGCACTTCTAAAATGTGGACAAAATGGCAGCACTGACGTGTTCGCAAGTGGTGTTTCTTTGATAACCGCCGCAAATGTTCCACAATTACACCGCGCCCGCAATAAAGTTGACTTCTCTCTCTCTTTCTCACTCTCTCTCTCTACCACAAGCGGTTACAACGCCACGTCCTTCCTGTAGCCATTTTGATCAAGGCTGCTTTCACGCGCTCCCCACCGCCTTCACGGCATGGCCGCCGCAGAGGGAGCTTTCAGCAAACTCGTCTGCCCGAGAAGCTTGAGCCATCCTGCATAGCACCCCAGGTATTACGCTTGACAGAAACACATTACTTGAATAGTTTTCCACCCCTTCCAACCTACGTTTAACTATGGGATTGGCGCAATTCATGAAAAAATATACTCGTAATCTTAGCTCCGAAACAAAGCATTAATAGGTAAAAAGTGTAATACTTATTCTGCACACCCACGAGGTTCGTATTAGATAAACTGTTCTAGTAACACGCACCTAACTTCGCTTACCGGTTTTAGGTCTTTTCTCTCAAAACAGAGTGCACTATGTATATTTGTACGCTTAATAAAGTAGTGATCAAGTAGAAGCAAGGACTGTAGAATAGTTACTAAAACTAATTGATCAAATTTCCAAGTACCAGCAAAATATCACCCAGCGCATGCCCCTTGGTGTAGGTTTTCTGTAAGGGTCAATAGTTATGCCTGGTCAAAAATGCCATTGAACGCAAAAAAATAAAAACCGCAAGTGCACGAACAAGCAATAGCGCCTCCACAACACTCTGTAAATGTCCGGAAAAAAGCTGCTTCGAGTAAAAGCGCTGCGAACCAGGGGGAAATAAAACGTACAAAATGCGTAGGACGAACACGTTGAAAACAAGGGCAGCCACACAGACTGTGCTAGTGAACAAAGCACGCTGCAAGAGGAGGTCACGGATGAAGGTCCACAGTGGGTGTCGCAATCGAAGACCTGTCGCCGGCCAACCTTTTTTATGCCGACAGAGATGATTAGTCGTCGCCCGTTTCACCTCTTCTTGGCAAGGCTGAGGTTTCGCGTTTAGGTCTTCTTTTTTTTACCAATATACCGCCTGCCACCATGCTTCACGTTGCCCAACATTGGTTTACTGCAACGTTTTCTTTTGCTCACAGAGGTCCGTATGAGTGTACCTTTTGACTTCTATCTATCTTTCGCCCAGTACGTTTTCCATTACCACGTCGTTTCTTAGTTTAGCCACTATATATACTTTCATAACCCTTATCCATCTCATTGCTTTTTACCGTTGTCACTATTATTATTATTGGGATCGGTGACGTTCTCTGTGTTATAATTTGCTATGGAAGGAATTTTTTTTTCATGCTGACGATCGTGCTCTAGTTATCGCAATTGTTGTTGCGTGTCGCTGTTGTTGCTGGTTAACCTGAGACAGAGGCACCTTCGAGAGGGCTTGAGAGAATTACATGACTGTTGTTGCGTTGAGTCAGTGAAGTCATGAAAGAATTACACGACCTGTCTTGTCATTGATGTTTTAACCTTCATTTTTGTCGCTACTGTTTCTGTTCCAGAACTTGCACCTTATTTGTTTATTCTGAACAGCCACAGAAGACTGGATAATAACTTTGAATATTTTCTCATTTTAAACTCAGCACTGCCGTATCTGATAATTTTATTGATAAAAGGATGCTTTCAATCTGGCAATTTTTTTGGTAGAAACAATGTTCCACGGTGGTAGACCAGCAAAGTGACAGCGATGACAAAATAAGCGAGCAAAAAGAGATTGTGTGTGCTTCATTTATGCTTCCTCGTGTTTCATCAGAGCGCATTATTTTAGAAAGTTCTGCTCCGCTGGAGGCATACTCAATTGGTCAATATAGTTTCAGAATGAGTTGCGACATTAAATATACGAGACGAAATATCTTTTGCACCAGACTTAGGCAAACTGGAGGCCATGCTATCTCTTGACCTTGGTATATGGTGGCGGCACCCCCACATTGGTGACCATGAGCTTTGGTGTACTGCTTGGTTTCACTAAGGGAGTGGAGGCCATCCCATCTATTGACCTTGGTATATGGTGGCGGCACTCCCACATTGGTGACCATGCGCTTTGGTGTACTCCTTCGTTTCACTAAGGGAGTGCTTCACATCTGTTCAGCAAGGTCACGAGTGTCTCACAACGAAAGCGTCGGTCCTTCTGGTAAACTGGTTCAATTAGTTTTCATGGCTTATCATCACAGTTACTACGTTCCTAACTAATGTTTCGCTCCAAAATCTTATGTATTCGATATAACTTTAGCTTGAACCAGAACCGTCAATTTTTCGCAAATTATAATTATCGATGGCCGCTGATCAACATATGTTAAACCGGAAAAAGCACTATAAGAAACGTTCACGAAAAAAATAGCAAAGTACCTCTGGCTGCTTGCTTCACTAATTGATAGGCAATTAGAGTTAGAAGTTCGTACGGTTACATCGTTGCAAGAAAGTAGTGAATGTACCACGTTCGTTATCACACACACACACACACACACACACACACACACACACACAAACAGGGAGCCCCAAAGTGCGTCGGTCGATGCGAATGGTTTCCATCAAGGTTGCCTACCTATTCTGTTTTTCCCGCACGAACTATGGCTGCATGTGTGCGTTTGTCGTTTGCGCAACCGCAAACGCATTTCAGGGAACGCACTGGGGCTGGGCTCTTCCTTTTCGGCCTCTCCGAGAGAAAGTGCGCAGTCTTTCGGACCAACAGAGCCACGATTTCATTCCCCTTGAACTTTCAGGTGAGTTTCAGACGGATAAACTACTCTGCACTCAGCAGAGCGTTCAATCAGACTCAGCGTAACAGTGAAGCCCTTGGTAGGGAGGCACAAAGGTATGAAGAGAAAAAAAGCTTTACGCCGTTTAATGTTCGGCACTCTGACATATAAAGAAATACAAATGAAAACCCGGTCAAGTGAAAGCAACTTGTATTCGAAAAACGTGCTGGAAACCAAAGCTATTAGTTTCGCGTTTCCGCGGCAACCAGCTACTCGCCGAAAGGAAACAGTCACTGAAAGCCAAGTGGCAGACGTGCTCGATAAAACCAATGGTGGGCAGCGGGTTAAAATGGCGGTTGGAGAGCTTTGTCTTTGTCGAGTTTCTGTCTTCTTTTTTGTTTTTGTGCTTTATCTTTTTATGTTTTTGTGCTTTATGTTTTTATGTCTTTATGTTTTTATGTTTTATGTTTTTATACTTTATGTTTTTGTGCTTGTTTTGTGCTTTATCAGCAGGCAATGACATTAGAGCTCGCTCCCCGCGTTTTAGAAAGAAAACATAACTTATGCTATGGAAGCTTATTTTTTTTACATCGCTCTTGCTTCAAAACATGCAAGTTTTTGTTCTAAAGTGTTCAGGTCTTTTAACGAGGTTAACTCCGATCAAAGAAGGAACCCGGTAGAAACTTTCAAATCCAATTCTTTGTGCTGACTAGTTCGTCAAGATTACAAATGAAAGTACTTGCTTGATTATATCGACAGGGCTGGAGCTCGATTTAGTACCTAATATCATAACAAGATTAAGCAAATTTCCGAAGTGTAGGTGTCAATAAGTACCTTATTTTTATAAGGTCATTCAGTTGAACTAAACGTAATATTTCAATTAAAAACCACAGAGTTTCATCCTATACTGACCAGGGAACAAATGAAGATTATAGTGAGCAACGAGCGAGCTATAAAGCAACAAGATTATGCTGAACCATGAGCGTCCAGAGAGGGCAGTGTAAGAAATGGACGTTTCGAACAGCAAGAAGTCTGGATGTACCAAGTAAAAACTATAGAAGTAAAATTCAACAGTGCCAAAAAATTTTCATGACACTATCCTGAAACAGAGGCTTTAAAAGTGTACAATAAGGAGATTTCATTTTCCTAGGCACCATAGAGGTGCTTCCCGTCATCGGAACTACCACCCTCAAAAGATATTTTCTATCCCTACGCATTGTTGTAGTCATAAAACAGGCTTTCTGTCGTATAGTTGTAAGGATAATTCATATAATTCCGTAATTTATATTCGCACATGGCCAAAATTAGTGTCTATATCATCCTTCTGCAAAATGATGGGTTGGTGATTGGTGGAATTGTTGTTTGATATGGTGGGAAAAAAATTGTAGATATGGTGGAAATAAAAGTATATATGCTGAAAGATGTAGTGTTCCTAATGGCAGATAATGGAGAGAGTGGAAAAATAGTGGCAGATGGTGGTAGAGGTGGTGGACCAATGGTGGTTACGGTGGAAAATACCACTTATGGTGGCGAAGCAAAACGTGTTTGGTGGATGGCTTGACGAACAATTCGGGTCACGTAGGCGTGATGGAAGCTAGGTGAATGATGGCGGAATAATGTAAAAGCACATGGCAGTATGTGAAATTACTTGTTTGTAGAGCGTCACTTTGCAATGCGCAGAAAAATGTGTTTATGGTCGAAAGAAACCAACGCTGGTCATTACGCTTTTCTGCGTTTCTTTTTACTCATATTGTGTCATCAAAGCCTCCATTTTTGTGAAGCGAAAAATGCAGCCGCGAATGGTTACAGTTCATGCCAGTACTTATATAAGATTGACATGCGCGATGTGCTGCTTTGGTGCGATGCCTAGAAGACTAGAAGTGTCACTGTCAACAGCAACAGTAAATGTGTTACATCACGACGCAGTTGTAGAGAAATAATTAGCTCGGGTTCGTAATTACCTTCCAACGGTAGACCAAAATACAGCAGTCACTTGACGTCGCCAAGGTGTAAACGCAACTCCGGCAGTTATTGCACACTCAGTCACACAAACCGTACTTCAAGTTGGCAGTCAAATTGCGTGTGACGCTGAAATTCACAAAATGTTACCTTCGACATGCGTCGAGACGAGCCCCGGTGAGTGTGACCTCCACCATTCTGTTCTACCACCATAATTTCCACCAAAGGTTAGGCGTACCAACTGAGCCGCCCGTCCAACTAACAAAGGCTCTTCTGGGTTTCACAATGCACGATTACAACGAGTACGAATGACAATACCGCAAGAAAGTGGCATTCGTTATTCTAAATAAAGCATTTTTTATTATAGTGTAAGTTATTCTTCGCACTCTGCACGTAAAATGATCACTAGTTCTCCCAAGGTTCAGCCCCTTACTCTTCGATGGAATAATTAACCAATTTTCTTGCCAGTCCTTTATTTATATTGTATATATAACACAAGTAGAGATAACACTAACAACAAGAAATAACGACATTAACGGCTATGTTTTCTGTGGCGTGACTGTGAGCAGTCAGTGAGAATTCGTCATCTTCAAAGTATGTTTCTAATGTTATTGATTTTCTTCAAGTAATACTCTGAGCACCACACAGAACTCCGCTGCACGCTTGTCCTGACCACCTTTCTGCGTTGACAGACAAGGCTGCTGGCACAACCGCGCCGTCCACACCCAACGACGCTGCCATCATCGGTCATCTCGCTACGCAACCGTCGTGTCTACTACGGAAGTGACAACGACAACAACGACCTACGACTAAGTACATTACGAGCTACTCGTTATTAACAATCAATGATACCCAGCAGTGACTCCCACAAATCATGTTTTCCACCTCAAGGGCCCAGCGCGTGTCTCATATGGCAGTTATGAAGATGAAGTGTGCAGTTGGGATTTATGCAGGTGAAAGCTTTCTCGAAAGCCACTCGACCTGCTCGGCAAGCTAGCTGGTAGGCACCTCTCCGCTGCAAAATAAATTTTCTGTTCAGCTCCCGGACCTACTTTGTCATGCGTTACTTACATCATTAACGCTTTGTAGTAGTATGCTACATCGACATTCTGGAAATGATGATGAAGCTGTATTCTCAAGGATATCGCAGACGATACTAGTTCTTAACCACCACTCCTCACCGAAATTATCGAAGGCTGGGAGGCGTGTCGAGGACGATGACAGCTGTGCGCGCAGGCTGTCATCGCTAGGGTTTGTGACGCTAGTGAACACACCTAAAGCCTCGCATTAAATATTCATGCCTCCCTTCCACCATTCAGTGCTGATAGCGTAGCTCCTACTGCAGTAAAAAAAACATGGCTGATTCCTCAGTCATAGTAATCGATATAACATGAAAACGAAACGTGTCTTCAGAGAATTAGAGGTTACTGTGTAGTGATATATGAGAGTCTGTACAAGAACTAGTTGTGTTTAACATCTATAGCACTGTTTCACGTAGATACACTGGTGTTGAAACCTAGTGGCACATTTACATGGCGACGACTACTGCCTATGATAATGATTAGCCGCTGTGGTAGCTGAAGTTGTAAATATATTCATGAGCATAACGTATCAAATCTTCCGCGCAAAAATGGTATAAATGATCACATAATAAATATTTGTATTCGATATCAACGTTAATAAAGGGAAGAAACACCACAGTGCGTGCTCCAGAGTGATAGGGTCAACGACGCCTGTGTTCATGCATACTACGCTGTGCTTCAGAAACACGGCAGGCAGAGGCTCGTGGCTCAAGCTGTGGAAGCGTGCAGGTGTCCCACATTCCGCCGATCTCCGTCTTGCTCCAGCAAGACACGACATCCGCCTGTCCACCTGGTCGCATTCCTGCAGCGCTCATAATGGCAGTTGTATTAGTTGGTCCTATCGTAGTCGAAGCAGTCGTTAGTGAAAAACAACTTTTGGTGCACTTGGAAGCTTCTATATGCTCCGACCACATGACGTCACTCAATAAGACAAAATGGAAGGGGAAGAACGTTAATGCGTGTATGGCGACTCCATGGTGCCGGCAAGGCTACCGTTTTTCGTTGGTATCTGGACGCTTTATACATGGCCTCGGAAATTGTGAATCTCGAAGACCATGCTTCGACTGCTTCGTTGCCGATAGGTTACTCATAGGCCCTTGTGTTATGCCACAACACTTCCCTTGACCGCTAAGAGACAGCGGCACCACAGTGCCCCGCGTAGCCCCTTCAACATGGAGCCACATGCGAGAATGTGGGAGAGATATATAGCCCGTTTTCGGTGTAGCAAGCAGCTTCCTTCGTAGCTTAGCCTGTAAGGTGCCGGGCGCTTGTCGTAACTGGACGAGAGGTTGCAGGCTTGATTCCAGGTGGTGATATTTTTTCTCTTAATTATTACTCATTCTCAACCATCAGTGTCCATTTTAGGGCCACTTTTATGACGGAAATACATTACTGAAGTCTAGGTGGACGTTGGCACAAACATTTTTGTGTTAAAACTGGCCATAGAGGTGACCACGCTTCTTGTTTGTCGCCTCAGAGCGCAGGGGCAATATTTACAACCCAGGAGTTATTTCATGTGTTCGTTTGTTTACTAAAGTAGAAACCAATACTGCAAAAACCTTAATAAATTAGTTTGCAAAAATATGTGTCAATGTAAGTGCTGTACACTACAGGATGATTTGGATAAAGTATTCTTTCGTCCTGTCAAGTACTCAAGTAGTTTACTAGAATGGGGCATGTGTCTTGCTTTTAACGTCTTTTCAGAAACCTCTAGTACTCCGAAGAGGATGTCCTAGGTGTGCATTCAGAAGAATTCATTAAAGCGTACACTCATTTATAGCGCTCGAGTAAATTCAAGGAACGCATAAACTGTTAAAAACGAGAGTGTCATTGATTGCAGTCTACACCAGGAAGTAAAGTACGTTCTGAAATATTCTGGGACAGCTTTACGCTCTCCAATTGTAAAGTACCAGCTACTCTAAATTGTTAAACACTTTTTCAAAATACACAAGCACGATAAACATGAAGTTGCATTTTTTCAAGTATGCACAAGCAAAAGAAGCAGCAAAATAAATCGCCATCATTTGATCTGAAAAAGTCATGAACCTTCAAGATGCCTTTCCGCACACAAAGCATTACTCTACATTGGATTTGATTGCATATATTTCTATTAAGCTGTTCTGCAGCTACAATCGTTTCATAAAAGCGATGTTACGTTAATAGTGCACGTGCATCCCGTCGCCAAGACGTACCGGTCGGAGGCATAAAGCAAAAAAAAAAGAGCTCCCGATAGAAACTCGTAATAATATGAAGTAGGAAATTGCAATAAAGCGTAGAGCTATTCTAAGAGTGTGTAAATCTTCTCACAGAACGAGATGCTAAAACAGCGCTTCTAAAAAGGCCAGAATACTTACCCACAAAATTAAAAAAATGCACGCAGATATAGTTAGTTTGAAGCTGCTGACGTGCGGCAGAGTGAAAGCTCATCACAATCCGGTATAGCTTGGACACGCGCGCTATTGCCTTTCCTGCAGGTAAACGCAGTTCCTGTCATTGGTGCATCCAAGAGACGGAATGCTCATATCTTGTTTCTCACCACATTCTTTCTTTTCCTCCTCTTCATCTTTTTTTCACTGAGACACGAATCACCATTTTCCGTCGTAGCTTCCTATCCTTTTTTTTGTTGTTGCCGGGTGTTTCCTCGTGTTTCATACAAGGGAAGGTAAAGCGGCGCCCGATAGAAAGGGCGCCGCTTTACTTTCCCCTGGTGCCTTTTTGTTCTCCAACGTCCTACAGTTGTGTTTATCTTCTTCCGCCTCATTGTCTTCCGTTCTGAAATGAATGTCGCTGAGCAAGAGCCCACCTTTCTCTCCCCGTTTACCTTAGGCTCTGTAACGGGCCACGTCTACACATGCCGTGCTGTGGGGGCGGCCCGAAACAACTGATTTCTGCAGAGGCTTTGGACTACCAAGGGCAATAGAGATCACTGAGCGTTCAGCACGCCTTGTTTTCTCCGCCTACATGCATCGCAGAGATGGAACTGTTCGTACGTCAACTATACTTGTTCTTGCCTTCCTATTATATCCTATAGCCGTCATGGTAGGCTAATCATATGGTGCCCATCAGTGGAACCACAGGTCACGAGATCAAATTCTGGCTGTGGTGGCCGCAAGTTTGATGAAGCTTAAAACGCTTGAGGACCTTGTTTTACCTCAAGGTGCACGTTGATTAGGCGTATGTTATTAGACCCGATTTTGTCAAACTTTTGGCAGACCTCCTTTGTGGATTCTACGATAATCATGTCATACTATCTGGACGTTAAACTCGAACAAATATTATGATTAATTGTAACTTGTTTTCACCTCTACATTGGTTGTACATTCCGTGTATAATAACGCAGCAGGAACTGATAAACGCCCGTTTGATATGCTTTCAGTTTGCGTTAAAAAAAGCAAGCTGTCCTTCGCCTCGGGTTAGGTCTCGGCAGAGGCGGTCTCTTTGCTTTGCGGCAAGAGCATCGGCACCCATGTCATCACTTCATTCCCAGCCCATATGGAGGTGTCCTTCGTCGTTCCTAATGCCAACGAGCTGGTTCATGCCTACGCGTGCGGTCTTACCCACCACACCGGGCAGGCGGTGCTCGCAGGTGTGGACGCGTGGCTCCACCAGGAATCCTTCCAGACTTTCATTGAGGTGACGAATCATTACAAGCTCGGTAGGAAGGTCTATCCCCCACCTCACGCCAAGCTTTCCAGGCGTCAGTCCGTTACACACTGGGTCCTAACCTTGCTTAGCCAAGGTTAGCAGGAACGCGGACTCCTACAAACCCGATTTCTCAGATTGTAGGGATTACCTCTGCAATTTAGAACACATGCGCTGGTGGCGTTCCTCGGTACGGCACAACGATCGTCTTATCACAGAGGCAAAGTGGGAAGAGCTTCAAGCTCACCGCTCAGCTACGCGCCGTCCAGGTAGCTGACGACGTGGTGGTCGGGCACCACCTGCCCGTTCCGACGTGGGAGCTGCTCGACGGCTCCTTTCTCTTAAAGGGACCTTTGTATTCGCCCCACAGGACCTCAATAAAGTTTATTTTCCGTCTGTCTGGTAGTGAAAAATGTGTAATGGTTTTTTCACTGTTAAATTTCTTCAAGTAGCTGAACAAACGTCTGGCATTACACTCAATTTATATTTATGAATACTTTTTTACTTTATGTCTCTGTAGGTTTTTCTTATTTTTTGCCAAACATACATTATGATGAGTGATGGCACCATGACGTGTATCTTGTTTTTATGAATACAAACTGTCAAGTGTATATAGAGCCCTCTTATCTGATTCTCCATTTACGCAGAACACAACAACGTCTGAGCTTCATTTAGAATAAGACAGAAACGATCGTTTGAGCGTTATCAATTCTCAATACGATGTAATTAACAGAGGTGGACAAGCCATCCTATTAAGATTCTGCTATAACCTGAAATGCCATTCCTCAAATGGCACAATAATGTAGTCCAGCACTGGCACAAAATGCCCATAATGCATTATGTATAGACAAAGTAATAAGACGTCTGTCACGCAGTTGGGGGAGGTGCATTTTTTAACGCTTTGCCACAAGCAGCAAGCATTCAAGATAAGTCAACTAGCACTGAAACTCGTTCACGAACAAATCCAAGCCCCAGAATTGCGTATGGCTTGGGTTTGCTTGGTTGGCTGCCAGACCGCATCGAGCTATAGATCAAGTCCAAGAAATTTTTGTAGCAGCTCTGGGATTTTAAGGCTGATAGTGAAGAACATTACCTGAGATTTAGCGGATGGAGTATATGTATAGATCTTGTTCAGTTAGTACAACTTGGACGAGAGCATGCTCGCGAATCTGCTGGCTCTGTGTGAAGAGCATGGTACACAGTAAATTTTTTTACACCCTTAAGGGTGTAAACTGGCTTGTCACCAGAGGAACACCCTATGGGTGTTTTCAGATACACCCTACTTAGAAGGGTGTTGAACACCCTGACATTTTGCTGAACACCCTTCGTGTAGGGTGTTCAGCTAACACCCTTTAAGAGGGTGTTGAAAGGGTGTGCGACCTTCGAGTAATGCGTTATTCAAAGGTCGCAGGTTTGGTTCCTGTCCATGGCAAGTTATCTTTTCACCCACATTTCTTCACATTTACATTAAAATTCGGTCTAATAACTTCCCCTATACTTTACTTGGCAATGTTGTCTGTTTGATCTCATTATATATATATATATATTAATGAGATCTAACAGACAGTAATGCCAAGGAATGTACAGGGGAAGTTATTAGAACCTATAGAATGTAAATAAGAAGAAAGAAAGAAGTGGATGAAAAAGTGTGTGTGCGTGTGTGTGTATAAGCAAGCTTACTGAAATGCAATGATATTCCTCAAAGCCTTCTTTGTAAAGCCGACTTTAGAAATTTAGACTGCCTTCTATAGTTATACAATTAAATACAAATATTTAATGTTAAATAGCATAAACATCTGGGGTATATCAATTGGTGGCTCAGTGAGTCGATACAGCAAAGGTGCTTGGTATGCATACGTTTGTGTAGACACACGAACACATTATATTCAAAAAACATTATTACCCGTAACAGTGCACACTTCCCATGCAGGATGCAGACATATACATATTTCAGCAACTTAATTTGCAGTTACACTTGGTATCGAAAAACCATGCGAGTTCAGCCTCACCTAGTTCATTTCAAACTTTCTGATTATACAAAATAACAGAGCTGCTTTGGCAGACATCGTTTCCACTTATTGATAAATATCTTTTCCCACTTCCTAAAAGTAGACATATATTGGCATAAGATAAATGTCAAGTACATGTACCACAACACAGGTTTGCTCTCAACTGAAAGCAAACACAGTTATTATGATATTTCATACATACTACAGTTAGAGCATTTTACCGCCAATATTCGAACAGGTAAGGACAGTGGCTGAAGAAAAATGATTAACAGATCAGCCCGCACCCCATGAAGCTTCACCACATATTAAAATTGCAAGTTTTATTTTTCAGCATCTTTCTAGGTACTAGAGACAGCATCCATTTCTCAAAAACACACTCTTCACAACAAAACCAAAACGAGGGCCGACAGGTGGAAATGCCTCAGATAGGCTGACCAAAGTTTCGATAGGAGAACCTATCTTCGTCAAAGGTGCCTAGCCTTCTCATCCTTGGCATATTATAATTCAAGGGGGTTAGTAAAGACGTCATCTCCTGGTGGTGGCATGTGTCCCTGTTGGCAATCGTAGCCTGAAAAAAAAAACTATAAAGCAGAGGAGTGCAGTCCTTGCTTCATTTCAAGTTGGGTGGTAGTGATTCAGAATGTTCTCAGAGGGCGGAGAAAAAAGAAAAAAAAAGGAAACACCCAAAGTAGGAGCGGTGTGCTGCCAATGGGTGGCCGCTACAGACACGAAAAAAGCAATGAGCTTGAAAGTTCGAAGCCAGCAGAAGGTCCCCGCGTTTGGCCATCACGAAGGTTTGCCGACGATAACGGCCTATGCTGTTCTCGAACATCTATGAATGGGACTCATAAGAAAGAGGTTACAAAAAGGCGCAAGAGAGAAGCAGGCGGCTACTTTTAAATGGCAAGATGTCAAAGGTAAGCAACACCAGATGTGTTCGGAAGACCATGTGTTTATTGGGGAAGGTCGTTGGTTAAAATATGCTTTCACTATCCCCATAGGTGTCCCCCTCAACGGAATTGCCTCAAGAATTTGGCGGCATGTTGGCAGAGAAATAGGCAAGTTCGGAATGCAAAGGGAATAAGCAACGACGAGAAAAACACAAAAGAAAAGAAAATGAAAAAAAGGCGGATTGGTGGTAGGCGACACGCTAGCGTTAACAGACGAGGAAAGGAAAAAAGAGACGCAGAGAAATTTGTGGCTTGGCAATGACTTGATGGTGCACGGTAGGAGTGTTTTTTGAAGCGACAAAAGAAGAAAGAAAGCTCTGGTTGAAAGGTTCTGGAAAATAAAAACTTTGTATTTGTGTGTATATAGACACATGTATATCTATAATTAAAATTTTAGAAATTTAGAGTGAATATTATTACAATATATAGGTTAGGAGTGATTCCATGTAATAACAGTTATGTCTATTTGAAGGTTGAACGTTTGTAGTTCCTAAATACGGCCGCAATTATGCAATGGCTTTCAGCGATTCGAAATTACCACATGCAACATTGATTCCTGATGGATGTATGGACATAAATTTGTGTATAAAGTATGATTTCATGTATTTGTTCTCTCGTGGTGACCGGAAATCATTTTGTAGAACGTAAAGCGTTGCTTTTTTGAAATTGTGGTCCTGTTGGTAGAAGTGACCAGCTACTTACTACTTTCGGTAAATTGTGCTTTGTATCTGCATGGTGGCCGTTCAGTCTTAAGTGAATTGGCGGCCCAGTTTCGCCTATATATTGTTTTCTACAGCTGGCACACTCAGAAAAGTATATTAGGTTGTTTAAAACTGCAGGTGAAGCTCTATGTGACCTTGTGAATGTAGTCAGACGCTGTGCTTTTTATGTTAGTAGCCGGCTGTATATATTTGCAGGGTGAGCACCTGGCCCGGCCACAGGGATCAGACGTCCTAGTCTAAGTTTGCGTGAACAAGCATGTCTTTAAGTTAGCGTTGCAAATGCCACGTGCCACGCATTGCTAATTCCCGCAAAACTTAAAGCAAACACTAGGACGTCTGGTCCCTGTGGCTGGCCCAGATGCTTCACCTGTAAAAATATATAGCTGGCTAACAACTTAAAAAGCACAGAATTTTGACTACATTCACAAGGTCCCATCGATCTTCATCTGCACTTTGAACAACCTAATATACTGCCTTAAGTATGCCACCTGCAGACAATATATAGGCAAAACTGGGCAGCCAATTCACGTAAGACTGAACGGCCACTGCGCAGACAGAAAACACAATTTACCAAAAGCAGTAGCCAGTCACTTCAACCAACAGGGCCACAATTTCGACCAAGCAAAGCATTATGTTCGACAAATTTCTGCTCACCGTGAGAGGAAATACATGGAAATATATTTGATACACAAATGTAAGCACCTACACTGATCACGAATCAATGTAGCACGTCGCAATTCGGAATCGCTGAAAGCCATAGCATAATTACGACAGCATTTAGAAATAAGAAAGGTTCAACCTTCAAATAGACATGATCGGTATTACATGGAATCGCACCTAGACTACAAGTTGAACTATTGTTCTCTCAAAATTTTTAAAATCTATAAATATAGATATTCATGTGTCTATATACACACAACTACAAAGTTTTTATTTTCCAGAACCTTTCAACCACAGCTTTCTGTCTTCTTTTGTCGCTTTAAAAAACACTCCTACCATGCACCATCAAGTCATTGCCAAGCCACAAATTTCTCTGCGTCTCTTTTTTCCTTTCCTCGTCTGTTATCGCTAGCATGTCATCTACCTCCAACCCGCCTTTTTTCATTTTTTCCTTTCTTTCTGTGTTTCTCTCGTTGATGCTTATTTTCTTTGCATCCTGAATTTCTCTATTTCTCCGCCAACATGCCGCCAAATTCTTGAGGCAATTCTGTTGAGCAGGCCACCTACGGGGATAGTGAAAGCATATTTTAACTAATGACTTTCCCAATTAAACACATTCTCTTCCGAACACATCTGGTGTCTCTTACCTTTGACATCTTGCCCCGCCGCGGTGGTCTAGTGGCTAAGGTACTCGGCTGCTGACCCGCAGGGCGCGGGTTCGTAATCCCGGCTGCGGCGGCTGCATTTCCGATGGAGGCGGAAATGTTGTAGGCCCGTGTGCTCAGATTTGGGTGCACGTTAAAGAACCCCAGGCGGTCTAAATATCCGGAGCCCTCCACTACGGCGTCTCTCATAATCATATAGTGGTTTGGGGACGTTATACCCCATATATCAATCAATACCTTTGACATCTTATCTAGTGTCTCTTACCTTTGACATCTTAGCATTTAAAGGTAGCCGCCTGCTTCTCTCTCGCGCCTTTTTGTAACCGCTTTCCTATGAGTCCCATTCATACATGGTCGAGAACAGCATAGGCCTTTATCGTCGTCAACCCTTTGTTATGGCCAAACGCGGGGACCGTCTGCTGGCTTCGAACTTTCAAGCTCTTTGCTTTTTTCGTGTCTGTCGCGGCAGCACACCGCTCCTACTTTGCGTGTTTCCTCTTTTTTGCTTCCCTTTTTTTCTCTACCCTCCGTGAACATTTTGAATTGCGACCAGCCAACTTGAAATGAAGTGAGGACTGCACTTGTTTGCTTTCTAGCTTTTTTTTTATTTTCCGACGGCAATTGCCAACAAGGACACGCACCACCACCAAGAGGTGACGTCTCTACTAACCCCCTTGAAGCTAACATGCCAAGGATGAGAAGGAAAGGCACTTTTGACGAACATAAGTCCTCCTATCGAAACGTCAGCCAGCCTATCTGAGGAACTTTCACTGTTCCCCCAGACTATCCCACTCTTCACAACAGTTTTTTTCTGATCCTAAGGCAGTTTTCAAGGAATTCGAAACACTATGGGCTGTTTATATAAGCTCTGCACACACAATTTAGCCATCTGATGTACAATATACAAAGTATATCCAAGTGACTTGGCCTTTACACTCTTACAGAGTATAAAAGAAGAAAAATTTGTAACTTCATATCTAACTCAGAATACATGCAACAATCATTACTTCTTGCGAAAAATTAGGAATGTAATAAACACCAGCACACACTTTGCAGAGCTGCTCAGAAATGCATCTTGATAAAATACTTAAATATTGCAATAAATTATGAATGCAAAAACACAACACCAGTGCACTAGTAGAGATGCCTGGTTGGCACCAAACTGCTGTACTTAAGATGCATCATGGAAGCAAGACCACAGCCCACAACTAATATACGCTTCAAGTAACCCTTGACTGCTAAACTGAAGGCCGCAAAATCAAACCATGGCTGTGGTGGCTGCAATTTCGATTAAGGAGGAAATGCATGACACCTGTCTGCTTAGACGTGGATGCATTTAAAGAACCCCAGGTGGTCAAAATAGCTGAAACCCTCCACTCCAGTGTCCCTGATAATTATATCGTGGTTTTAACACGTTAACCTCGGTAAATATTATTCTCATTACACTTGACATGAAACAAAGCAAGCAGACATTACTATGTAGTTGAAAAATTCACCATTCAACCCCCCCGATCCAAGGACCCACATTACAATATTCTAGTATGCCTTCTATCAATTATCATTAACAATGTTAAACATGAGGATGTATCACTGTAAAATATCCGACATGGTTTGGTATTGGCAAAGTTAGGTATGATGAAGTATGACAGTGGGAAAACACTTGATTGCACTTATGAATTGAACTTCACGAAGGCAATGGAATAACTACGGTAAAAAAATACATTATTATAGAATATTCAGTGAAGGTTACACTGAAGATAAAATCATTAATGTGCTACTTTTTATCACAACACAAAGTGTTTTTAAATGGCCAATTTCACATAAGGCATCAATTACCATGACACGCAAGTCTGGCGAGCAACTCACTCAGTAGATCTTGGAAAAAACAAAATATCCAATAAAGAGCTCAGTAAGTAGCACTGACACATTCATAAATGCGCTGCCTAGTTACATTGAATTTTAGCCTTAAGAACAGAAAAACACCTTGCCAGATTGTGTCCAGGGGGACACAAAGTAATAAAATAATGCTGTCATCTGTCCAATCAACCAAAAATATTGAAATTTTAGTAACACAAATAAGCGGGTATGTTTGCATTAAAAAGTTGTAGGCAGTCGTGTTTCTACATGGTCCCACTTGGAAAACTTTTTTTATTATGTTTATGCTCCTGATATCCCGTTTGAAAGTTTAATTTTGCTTTTCATGATTACGCATGCAAGGCAGTGAAGTTCCACAAAATATCACTCCAAAGCGGAACGAGCAGTCGGTTCTTGCTATCGCCAACGAATAGCAAGAGTAACCATTTTAATGTTTGCCCATGCCTTCCACCCAAGGTCAGATTAAATGCTTGAAATCGGAGTCTGTGCTAGCGCTCACTGTCCTGCACACATAATAATGCAAGCCGCAACTAAATTTCCAGCAGGATATCTGAGCACAGGCATGCTAGAATTCTTATAAGTGATAATATGTAGAAATGTGACTGGCTCAAATATTTAACACATACATGATCTCCTGTTGCGGTCACTATTAAGTTGATTAATAAAACTTAATGTCACTGCTGACAGTGATAATCATTGTCTGACATTGCATCCTCCTGGATACATAGCTATCAGCAGAGGTGGCTTTACATACCTAACTTACAGCGCTCACTTCTCTTTTAAGGGAAAACAAAAGGGTTAACTTTGAACACCCTGAACCTTTGTGCTCCTTGAATACAGCTACCATGTGGCTCTCTGCAGCTTGCTTTTCAAAAGAAACAGAAGCCATGCACCGCTAATGTGCACCAGCAGTCAAAGTTTCCACAAGCCAGCCTTGATGATGGGCTAGTCCAGACGTCTCCCCCACACTCTTCTTACGACGAGCATGTATAGGCTGCAAGAGAAACAAAAAAAAACAATTTACTGATGTGTCTGTTAGCGAAGCAGAATTTGGAACTCTATTTAGAATGAACAGGAACATTGTGTTTTAAAAAAGTAGGATGTACGAAAACCAGACATGTTACAACAAAAACATCCTCAATGTTTTTGGCGAACATAACTGCAACCTTACGAAAGAATATGCATTTTCCACATAACAGATGTGTAACAAAATACACTTGAATAGCGCTTCGGCATAGTGCACATACATGCCAATTCATTAATAGGGCAGTGCGTACATGACGGTATGCGCTTTGATCAAGTATCCATTGGAGGTAACACATAAAATTAAATTACGAATTTTAGTTTGAACACAACTAGTGTAACTTTCTTCCGGATGCCTACATTAGGACGATTATGCCGATAACACAGAAAATTGGTTTCACTAAATTACTATTGTCAACTGCTAAATTATAGCTGTTAATTCAATGATTCCAGGTGGCTAAAAAGGCAGTGCCCCTCACTCATTCCTAACATACACCTCATTACAGGCTGTCTGATAAATAATGGGAAAGAATGTGGAAATGCTAATACAACGCACCCATCTTGAGCTAAATACCATCCCAATAAAGCATGCAAGCTTCTGCAACAATCTCAGTTACAAGAATACTGGAAGGCATTGGTCACGATTTAGCAATACACAATAAACATTTGATTAGACTGATTTCAGAAGTTGTGTAATTGCGTCAATGCCAACAGCTTGGAAACATGCAGTCTATATTCATGATTGTCAGATGAACATACTGTCCAATTTTCCATTTTCACAGTAACATGTGCATGCCTTATGTATGCATAGTATGATGTATAACACTATTGCTAGTTTTGAGCGTTAAATAATTCATTCGTTTCTCCAAACACCACAGATCCCTTCTATAACTGTAGCGCATGCCTATAGAATTTACTTAAGCTTGTCATCTGATGTGAAGACAATTAAAACAACATGCTGACCCCAATTGAAAGCATGACGTTTTGGCCCCCACACAGGAGCCCTATTCACAAGTGACAAAGGCTGTGCTTTTATTCGTGGCCAGTGTGTGGTTTTTCAATGTTTTCATGTGTGTTTCTGAGCAGACGGGCATAAGCTTGTAATCTGTTAATAAATGCCCTTGGAGGTGATGGTCTAAACTGTTCTTACTGTTCGTACAAGTAAAAGTGCTTAGCAAAGTTTGAACACAAAGTTTGGGCGAGGCACATACAATATTTAATAAACCACCACAAAATAATGAAATCTAAGCATAGCGAAAACAAGCTGGATAAAATAAAATGTGCTCTACCGCATGAACTACTGATCGAATTAGGGCTCGCACAGTTAAGCTACAGTTATTCGGCAATAATAAGCCATGAAAATTTCGTTCGGAAATACAGTTCATGTTTAATGAACGGCTCAAAATTCATGGGTTCCGAACGCATCAGACAACTTATGTTGCGGGTGTATAACGTAAGCTCAGATTTGAGTAAACGGGCTGCATAAACACGTAAGCGTACATACGTGCAAGCCTTGCGAGCCGTACCTAAGACGAGGCAGCATGCTGCACGCGAACTCGAGTAACACGGTAGTTCAAAGATGCGTGCCGACGTGGATGCATACACCGGCATACGTTCGGCTACCCGCAGCAATTTCTGATAGCAGTTTTAAAAAAGGGCGTACAACATATGAAATTGTTTTTAGACTACTTTGGACGTACAACATATGAAACGTACAACATATGAACCCGTTGCCTCCTGTAGCACACAATATGAACAGGCATGCAAAAAAAAAAATCCTCAAGTTAAGAGATAACATACGCGCCCTAGGCGTAATCAACGCTTACAGCTAACAAACGCCGTCTTCACCCAACAATTTAACCAAAATATTCGTCCATCGCGAGCAGGGCTCCCTGCCAGCACCACTGCCGACAGAGGCGGGCGCCGTCACAACTCGCACAAATCCGCCGCCGAATTCCCCCTGCGCACGCACGCGCCATGTGCTTCACACACCGAAGCATGCTTGAATCGAAGGAAAAAGCTCGCCCACGCTTGACTTCCCACAAAAACGCCTTCATCCTGATAAAATGACACACACAAACAGGTTCGCTACGTTAAATAACCTCACTTATCGCCCACATGTAACGAAAAACGTAGCATGGCGTCGTTATCACGCTCTCGGTGTTGACAAAGCGCCGACAGCAGGAATGTGGTACGTACCTGGCGAGTGTTCCAAAATGCGATGCCACACGTCCTCGCTTGAGTAGAGTCCATCTTCGTAATAGGCAGCACCGGCAGAACACAAAACAAAAACGCAGCGCGCAAGCACACCTCAAAAAATGAGAAAAAAAACGATGCCGAACGACCAGCTGCTGCGCCCGACTAGCGCGCAAACACGCCCAAACAAGTCACGTGGTTACAGCTCCGCAGACGTACAATGGCGCAATAAAATGTTTTAGTGATGCGTTTAAGTATAAAAAGTAAACGTAAATATATATAACATTAAAACCAAGGGCGCAAAATAATTTTACTTTCACAAATCAAATTAACGTAAGACTTTAGCGCGCGAAGTTTGAAACGCTTGCAGGTGCAATGTATTTTTAACAAATGAACAACAGCGGTAATAATCACCTAAAACACTCATGTTCTTGAATTTGAAACGTATTATTGTTGACACACACATTACACACAAACTTTTATTGCAATGATTGATGGTGCCTATGCATAGGCGTGCCCACCACGGGGGAAGGGGGGCGGGGGCGGCCCTTGGTCACTTAGGGGGCAATGTAAATCCCTATAGATACATAGAGAAATAGAGAGGGGGCACTGTAACTCTACGGGGGTTGCGGTGCCCCCCTGCTGATCACCTCATACACCCCCCCCCCGAAGGGATGTCAAACACAATAGATAGCAAATACAAATTTTACGGCATGGGTCGCAGTGTCCCACAGTATATATATATATATATATATATATATATATATATATATATTCCTAAGGGGAGACAGAAGGTTAGGTGGGCAGAGAACCGGGTTAACTGGTGGAACATGAGAGAGGCCTTTGTCCTGCAGTGGACGGAGTAAGACTCATGATATATATATATATATATATATATATATATATATATATATATATATATATATATATATATATATATATATATATATATATATATATATATATATATGTGTGTGTGTGTGCGTGCGCGTGCGTGCGTGCGTGGTGTGTGTGTGTGTGTGTGTGCGGGGGCGAGAGGCGTCTCTCCCTCTTCTCGTATCCTTCTCCCTTTCGCTTCGCAAAGGCGCTGCGTGCACTGACCGTGCCATTTTCTGACCTTTATTTCTTGACCTAAAGAATCACTTCCCGTGCTCCCGCATTGTTGCAGAAGGTAGTGCATTGTTTTCTTTTTCGACCAAGCACGTCTCGTCTTCGATAATCTTGTGAAAACGACTTGCACTCGAACGGCTTTTGACCGAGCAAGGGATTTTGTAATAAATTCAAGCTTTTTTTCTCAATTGCTTCTACACATGAATATGTGCTGTCCGTAGATCGTGACAGTAGCCCATTCATTTATTCACATATAATGTGAACGATATAAAGCGGCAAAGCATGTCGAATCATACAGTGCGAGAAGAAGTTAGTCTCTTTTACATTTTCTCAATTATTCTTAGAGTTCTGTAAAATTTGTCAATGCCTCAATCATTCCTTGATTTTTTTCATCCCTAAGACATTGTTATCTTAGGAAAGGCATGCATTCCTTGCGCTATATGCGTGGTATTTTATTTGCAAGCATGGATGCAGCTCGATTCTTGCACTTGCACTCCCGCGCCGGTGGTCTGGTGCTTATGGGGCTGAACTGTTGACCCGCAAGTCGCAGGATCGAATCCCGGCAGTTCATGGCGGCCACATTTTTAATGGACGAGAAATAGTGCGAGACCTGTGTAGTTAGACTTCGGTGCACCCTAAATAACCCCAGGTGGTTTAAATTTTCGGAGCCCTTCGGTACGGCGTCTCTAATGATTATATGACAACTTTGGGACGTTAAACGGAACAATTTTTATTCCATCAATAAGATGTGTACACCCTTCTGTTCTTCAACACCCTCACGAACGGCATAATAACACCCTTTTGCCAGTTACACCCTTCTCTGAGGGTGTACCAGCAAAGAAAAGGGTGTTAAATTCATTAAAAAGGGTGTAAATCTGTAAAACACCCTTTTTACACCCATAAGGGTGTAAAAATTTTTACTGTGCCATTGATCTCCAGGTTGCGCCTGCGCAAGGCACGGCTTTGAAAAGCGGCGCTTCCCCGGTGTCACGCATCGCAGGCCAAGCGGCGCAACCCCGACGACTACATGCGCCGGCGCCACGGTGCCAGTGGTTGTCACAGTGGGTGACTCCTTCCTAGAACTAGCCTGCAAGTGTGTCTTTATTCCTTTTCCGACTACCAACCTGTCCGTGGTTTACATTCACAGCTCTTGTTTATTTTTTGCCCTTTTTTGCTTCTAGAGATTTAGCGTAGTTCTTGAGAAAGGCGGTTTTGGCGTTGTGTTTTTCATCCGTTCACTTGTTTTTAGACACTGTGGCGTTCACTATATCTCTCACCGCAACCTTCGAAAGCCTCATTTTGATCACTATTTTTTGGCGTGGTACTAAGCGTGTCTATTTCATGGGTGAAAGCGTACGGTCGTCTAATTTTGTGACCCAAAGAACGCGAAGCGTGTGTGGACATGTGCACATGCAATGTCCACGGTATAAATGCGGCGAGGTGAAAAAAAAGAAAAAAAAAGGTTGGTCAATGAAAGCGCTTGTATATTGCTGTCATTTATTTTTGGAAGACGTTTTCTTATATTCACCCTAATTTCTGGCTTTACAAATAAATAAATATTACTAATAATAAATTAGGTACCATTGCTGAAGGATCATGCCTCAGCAATGGTACACGTTTTCTGGCCACCTGAACGTGTTGTGACAGGTTCGTGATGTGTGCAACTGGCTTCGGTGCAAATGCCGGAGCCGGAATATTTACGCTAGTTTGAGAGACCAAGGCTTAGTGACGTCAGGTTGTCGTAACACCTGCAATGTTTTTTTGTTTTTTTCTTACAACGAACCTATTAACGTTATAGTTCACCCAATATTACTACTAATCAACTTTCTGGCACACTTTTGGGCTGCAGTAATCTGCATAATGGCTTTAACACTAGATAGCGTAGCTTGTGTGAACTTCACGCGCCCCTGGATTTGCTGAATCAATTGGCGTCTCGCTGTTTGATGCGAAGCTATCTTGTTGTTTTAATTGATCCAACGTAAGCTGCGAAGAATCTTATACTTTTCAACAGCCGAGAGTATAAATACCTTAAAATGAACCTTTTCAGATTCATGCTCTAGTCACAAGAGAAATCTTGCAAACCATGCGCAAACCTAACAAAATCTAACTCCGGGTTTCACTGTTGGGTTCATATGTTTGTGCTCAGCAGATCTCTCACAAGATTGATGCACGTATATTCAAGGTGATTGAAATTAACCTTTATTTAGAATAGAAAGAATGCAACACATTTATTCATAGAAACGGAAGGGTTTTGGCGGATACCGTTGGTTAAAAGCTGTTGGCAAACAGCTTGGATGGGCTAATCGTTTTTTTTTTCAAGGCATACGGGTAGTTGTTTGAAAAAAATAAAATCGCTACAATGATAGAAATTCAAAAAAAAGAAGTTTTACATTAACACAAATGAAAAAGCAAGATTTAAATATTTCTAATAACACTGAAAACAAATTTGATGCAATGAAGACAGAAGTATATGCAACATTTACAAGAAATTATACACATACACGTTTATGTAGTTTTATGGTAATTTGCGCTTGAGGCCCCACAGCAGACCACCTGTACACATCAGTTATGTATTCAGAAGGATAGATGGTAGAACCACGGGCAACACATTTGAACTTACAGGTAGCTAAGATTGAAGAGTGAGCTCTTTAGTGTCTGCTATGTACCGGGAGTTTTGTGGTTAAAAGTTAAGAGCAGTCCTAGTTGTACATACATATTTGCACGACGACGTAGCATTCTGCGAGCTTGTTGGTGCTCCTGGGTATTAGGTAGCAAAATTTAGTAGTGAGTCTGATGATTAGTCAAGCAATATATGCTTACTAAGGTGAATAGAACACTGCATGGGCGTGGGCCAGCCCAAAAGCTCGGACCAGGGCTGGGTAAGTCATAGTTGAGAAGGGCTCGGGCCCATGAGCTTCGCGCCCACGTCAGGCCCGTATTAGTCCAGGATTCCATACATAAGGGTATGATGGCCTGTGTACGCTTTTGACTTTGTTGTTGAAACCTGTCAGATGCGAAGCATTTCTTGCGCATGGCGAGCACATTTGGCACCTGTCTATCTATCTACCTACCTATCTATCTATCGATCTATCTATCTATCTATCTATCTATCTATCAGTAAATTTCCTCCTCCTCGACTAGCTTCTACACTAGCCAAGAAGGGAAGATGTTTGAGGTTTTGGATGGGTCCCTTCGATGACTCGAGTGCACGATGGCAGCGTGAAGAAAGAGCCGTAGTCCGGTGAAGAGATGCTTTAGTGCAGCTTCAGGCTACTGCCCGAGTACAAGCCCGAACATCCGCTCTAACTTCAGATTCAAACATCTTCTTTTCAACCATCGGTTCAACAAAGAGTCTTCTCAAACACCAATCACATGTTGGTACTCGCATCATCGCAACCAATCGCAGAAACACCTTCATAACAGGTACTACATTAGTTAAAACCACATTACCAAATAAAACACGCAAAGGGATAGCTTCTGCGCGTGTGGCACTCTCTCCTATGCCAGGCCGTGCTACCTCCGTCGGCAGCCGTTCTCACGCTCGAGCCCAGTCAGTTCTCATTAATTGTTGCTTCGTAGAAGCCTCCCTAAGAGTGGTAGGTACACCGTTGGTACACCGATGCTCGTTTCCCTTGCCCCCACTATGTCTCGGTCAGCCAAGCTGTCGCGTCCCTGCGTCATTCTCAATGGCACGCCTGCATCCCAACAATGGCTTAACTAAGACGGTGGCTCCCTGACTTGCCTTTTGCCGGACGCTTTTCTGAGTAAGCCTTCCCCTTCTAATCCCGAACGGGGGCGACCTTTGACGGCTCCGTGCGAACGAAGGAGTCTCTTTTCTTTCCCATGCTCGGGTTCTTCCGCGTTCACCTTCGCGGACCTGATCGGCTTTTCTCCAGTTGACGGGGTCGCGAACTGGCTACGCGCTCTACATCAGCCGCATTAATTGCGATACACCCAACACGCTAGTAACAGGTGCCTCATACTAACTCTATCTATCTATCTATTATCTATCTATCTATCTATCTATCTATCTATCTATCTATCTATCTATCTATCTATCTATCTATCTACCCTATCTATCTATCTATCTATCTATCTACCTCCCTATCTATCTATCTATCTATCTATCTATATATTATCTATCTATCTGTCTGCCCGTCTGTCTGTCTGTCTGTCTCTCTGTCTGTCTGTCTATCTATCTATCTATCTATCTATCTATCTATCTATCTATCTATATATCTATCTATCTATCCGTCGTCTGTCTGTCTGTCTGTCTGTCTGTCTGTCTGTCTGTGTCTAGCCACCTACATCTGGGTGCTCTCTTGACCACCCCCCTAACTTAGATTAAACCAAAGCAATATCAGGATGAGAGGGTGAGATTGCCTCACAAATAGGACTCGTTCATTCAGCTTTGGTTCTGGTTTTGTGGGGCTTAATTTGCGCTAACTAGGATGGTACTAAAGGGCTTCGCCCTAAAACCCTGGCATCGGCAGCATTGATTCAAGGAACGTGTAGAATAACTTTCATTGTCCCAGCAGGAATCTAATTCCATCATCCTGCTTGGAAAACAAGTACTCTACCACAGAATCATGCCAAGTCTCAAAACTGCTCTACAAGTAGACCGTTATGTCCGTGAAGCATTCGTTGTGGTCGTGTCTTATGAACAGTACATACGTAGTCCTACAAGAAAGAAATCGAATGATCGACATTTTTTTCGGAAAGTCATTAGCCAGGGAGTAACAATCCTTAAAGAAGCGAGCTCTTCTCGATATTATCATTTCTCCCAAAGGCTTTTCTGGAAGCCCTGTAGTAATCTTTTTGACAAATACCATATGAAAGTCATTCACAAAGCTTTAATAAACGTAATGTCTTAATGAAGTGGCTAAAAAGATTCTTTCAGCTTGGTCACTAACGGACGCAAAATCGCACGCTATTGACATGATATTGTCGTAAATTATAGTCCTCCACGTATATGGCAAAGTATAAGTTAAACTAGTAGTGACCAGATGCTAATATATTACATTTAATACTTAAGCCATTGATGCAGAGGCTCGAAAGACTCTGGTTGTCGAAAACTTGCTGTTGAGAATCGCCATCTTTCCTACAGACCAGTATGGAAACCTGTCAAGACATGACACGCCAAATACTTAACCCCTCCCCCCTCCCCTTCCATTTACCTCGTCTCCTCCTCAGTGGCAGTTTAAGTTCATCATCATCATCATCATCATCATCATCATCATACCCTGCCTACGTCCACTGCAGGACAAAGGCCTCTCCCATGCTCCGCCAGTTAACCCGGTCCTGTGTTTGCTGCTGCCAATTTATACCCGCAAACTTCTTAATCTCATCTGCCCACCTAACTTTCTCTCTCCCCCTAACCCGCTTGCCTTCTCTGGGAATCCAGTTAATTACCCTTAACGACCAGCGGTTCCTGCCTACGCGCTAGATGGCCATCCGGCCATGTCATATCTTCTTCTTGATTTCAGCTATGATATCCTTAACCCTTGTTTGTTTACTAATCCACTCTGCTCTCTTCTTGTCTCTTAAGGTTACACCTACCATTTTTCTTTCCATTGCTCACTGCGTCGTCCTCAATTTAAGCTGAACCTCTTTGTAAGTCTCCAGGTTTCTGCTCCGTAGCTAAGTACCGGCAAGATACAGCTGTTATATACTTTTTTCTTGAGGGATAGTGGCAATCTACCTGTCATAATTTGAGAGTGCTTGCCAAATGTGCTCCACCCCATTCACACTCTTCTAGTTACTTCAATCTCGTGGTTCGACTTTGCGCTTGTTACCTGCCCTAAGTAGACATAGTCTTTAACAACTTGAAAGGCACTATTAACTATCTCGAAGCGCTGCTCTTTTCCGAGGTTGCTGTACATTACTTTAGTTTTCTGCAGATTCATTTTGAGACCCACCTTTCTGCTCTCCTTGTCTAACTCTGTAATCTTGTGTTGCAGTTCGTCCCCTGAGTTACTCAGCAGTGCAATGTCATCGGCAAAGCGCAGGTTCCTAAGGTACTCCCCATTAACTCTTATCCCTAACAGTTCCCATTAGGCTTCTGAAAAACTCCTGTAAGCACGCGGTAAATAGCCTTGGGGAGATTGTGTCCCCCTGCCTTACACCGTTCTTGATTGGTATTCTGTTGCTTTTTTGTGAAGCACTATGGTAGCAGTTGATCCCCTGTAGATTTCTTCCAGGAAGTTTATATATACTTCATCTTCGCCTGATTCCGCAGCGTCTGCATGACGGCTGATATTTATACTGAATCAAATGCCATCTCGTAATATATGAAGGCTATGTATAGTGGTTGGTTATATTCTGGTCATTTCTCTATTACCAGATTGATAGTATGAATGTGGTCGATTGTTGAGTAGCCTATTCGAAATCATGCTTGTTCCATTGGTTGATTGAATTCTAATGTTTTCATTACTCTGTTAGCAATTCCCTTTGTAAATAGCTTGCAAACTACAGAGAGCAAGCTAATCGGCCTGTAATTCTTCAAGTCCTTGTCATCTCCTTTCTTATGTATTAGGATGATGTTAGCGTTCTTTCAAGACTCTGGTACTCTCCCGTCAGGAGACACCTTGTAAACAGGTTGGCTAGTTTTTCTAACACAATCTGTCCTCCATCTTTCAGCAGATCTGATGTTACTTGATCCTCACCAGCAGCTTTGCCTCTTTCCATGCTCTCCAAAGCTTTCCTGACTTCTTCCATCATTACTTGTGGGGTGTCATCTGGGCTACTGCTAGTTCTTATAGTAATAAAGTCGTAGTTGTCCCGGCTACTGTACAGATGTCTGTAAAATCCCTCCACTATTTTAAACTATCCTATCCGTACTGGTAGTTATTTTGCCTTCTTTGTCCCTTAGTGCATACATCCGATTTTTGCCTAGACCAAGTTTCCTCTTCACTGCTTTGACGCTTCCTCCTTTTTTCAGAGCGTGTTCGATTCTCTCCATGTTATACTTTCTTACGTTGGGTACCTTACGCCTATCAATGAACTTCGAAAGCTCTGCCAGTTCTATTTTGTCTGTTGTCCTCGAGGCTTTCATGATTTCAGTTTAAGTTCGCTGCATTGCAAAAAAAGCAAACACCACCCTTTAATTGCCACATCTCTGCCTCCTCTGCCATCATCAAATCCTTTCCAGTGTTGTCATTTTAAAACAAGGGGACATTTTTGTGAATTTCTTGTTTGTAATCTCCTGGCTTCAAATTCTAAACAAAATGCAAGCGCCAGGGTGGAGGTAAAGTATTAGGAGGAAGATTTAGGATGAAACTCAAGTTATTATTAACATTTCCATTTCGTTGGCACACTCGCTGTGATCCTCGCTTTACGTCCTGCACGCTGTAAGAAGTGGGATTAAAGGGATGCCACCCCTCCACGGGCAGGATTACGAAAAATCAAAGTCAAAGCCCAGAAGCACAGTGACACGCTCCGCTGCACTCGCTGCAATTACCTTGGCCGCTTTCGAAATCAAGAGGCTTTTAAAACTGATCCGCACATGAATGTTCTCAAGTGCGCGTGGTTCTGATACGTTTATTTCTTTTCTCCGTCGTTTTTCTTTTCATCTTTTCTTTTCTGTGGGGAAGTAACGCTACTTTTTTTGCTGTTTGGAAGTATATATTTTAGAATCTTCTTTCCGCTACATACGGAATACGACCGCGTACGGCAAAACAACGATGACACGGTAGAATGCAGAAACAGAAAGCTCTCTCTGAACATACTCGTGCTTACGTTGCGTGCCAATCCCCAGTTGAATAGTGAACCAGGCCGAATCTATGTAGAGCGCGTTTCAATCTATCATAAATAAATTCCGTACAAGTGGTAGAGCTATTCGGAGATATCAATTAGTTTTCAATGATCTCATCCTGTTGAAGAAGTGAGAAAGACTAGTCCTTTTTACCAATCATTGTGCTAAAAATATTTAATTGCTGTACAGCGTTTTGTTTTCTAATAGAATGAAACGAATACGCTATTTTACTAGAACTCCATATCGTGCGGATGCTGAGCTTGAACTCATGCCTGTGTGTCTTTGTCGCAAAAAATGATGTATTCAGTGAGAAGAAATATGCAAATGGAGTAGAGTAGCCGACAGACACAGGTGTATTGATGTAAGTGTTTGACAACGTACGTAATGGAAGTCTCATGTTATTCACGGAGTGACTAGTTAGTTGTATTTGTCACACCCCCTTACCCTCCCATAAAATTGTTCCTCCCCTATTGAAGAAGGCAATCACGAGAGCCCCAGACGTCGGCGACTTGGTAGACTAATAGGCAGATAGGAATGCTCAAAGTGCCTGAAATACCCGTAGAAAAGCTTCGAACTTTATGAAACACGTTAATTCTCCAAGTGACACATTGCTCTGAGGAATTTCACGCACATCATAGCCTATTTCCAGCGCACAGAACTGTTCTCTCAATGTCTGTATATGTACAGGGGTAAAATTGTTGCGTGTAACTTTAATGATGTGCGGGATAAAATTAGTTTTTTTAATGGCTCATTGTGACATACCCAATGGTCACTGCATAGAAGGTATTTCCTGTCCTGACGATCACACATTATATCACAAATGGAGTATAAATGGTCCTAAATGTAC
>WOVY01006853.1:0-11533 GCA_013436015.1 Rhipicephalus annulatus | reverse complement strand
GGTGGCCCAGGTAAATTAAGCCAGAGTTTAAAAATATCCCGGCACACTCAATTATGCATGTTGCCCACCTTTCCTGGAGTTAGTCATTTTGGTGTTATCAAATATTGTTTAATTAGATATGTTTAATTAACCAACTTTTCAATAAACGAAGATGGATAATAAATTTCGATGAGAAAGTGGTACATCAGTTTGCAAAACGTCCGATTAAGCAGTTTTGAACATTATATTTGTTGGGTATTAGTGTTTTTGTGCTAATTACAATTCCCGTAAATACAAAAATACCACGTGACCAACCGATTGTGCGCCAGTGCGCACGATGATTCTAGTGTTCCTAACTTTCTGTGTACGAACGACCATAGCATTTGCCCCGTTGTGCTGTCTCGGCAATGCCGCACGATGGTGGTGGCTTTACGATGAACACGTTTTGCTATCGGCCACAAAAAACGATAACCCCAGTGACTGCTTAACGCCTGGAGGGAAGCGTGTCGTTCGTACGCGGAACGTTGGGGAGCACTAGAATCATGTACGCTCTGACGCGGCGAGCGGGTTTGTCACGTTTTATTTTTTTTGGTATTTCGCGGGCATTTGTAACTAACAGAAAAAACACTAATACCTAACAGATATAGGGTTCAAAACTATCTGTTTCGACGTTTTGCAAAGCGATCTACAACTTTCTCATATAAAATTTGTATCTATCTTCGTTCCTTCAAAGTGTTGTTAATAAACACATCTATTAGACAATATTTGAGAACACCAAAAATAGTCTAACTCCAGGCAACGGTGAGCAACATGCAGAAAAGTTGTCCGCGATTATATAGTTGGTATTGACTTACTTTGAATTAACCTGTACAACAACAACATCCCGATAACAAAGACGCACACACAAACAGCGTACACACTCAGCTCAGTTAATAATAAGGTATAAAGCCTTATATGACTAATGAATAAAAAATGGGGACTATCGTTGTAGTCGACGTTAACACGGATGGAAATCCCACATAATATTGAATGTTCCGCTCATCATCCGATTGTTCCTCTGTATACACATGAAAGCCCAAAGTCATTAGGTGGGTGTCATCATCATTGTAAATATTGAAAAATGATGATGACGATGATGATGATGATGATGATTACCACAGGGAATCATTTTCACCTTTGAGTCAAGTTAATTGATTGGTTTGTGGGGTTTATACGTCCCAAAACCACCATATGATTATGAGAGACGCCGTAGTGGAGGGCTCCGGAAATTTCGACCACCTGGGGTTCTTTAACGTGCACCCAAAATCTGAGTGCACGGGCCTACAACATTTCCGCCTCCATGGGAAATGCAGCCGCCGCAGCCGGGATTCGATCCCGCGACCTGCGGGTCAGCAGCCGAGTACCTTAGCCACTAGACCACCGCGGGGTGCTTTGAGTCAAGTTAGATGTTTCATGTCGAATGCAGCAGCACCCCGTGTTTGAAGATTTCTCAACGATAGTGCGCTACCCCTCGTGTATCGAAACATCCGAAACAGCCCTCAGTGATGCTCCGGGTGGGGCCTCAGCCAATACTTCTACGGCCGATATCAAAACTTTACCTATGATCGACAAGTCACTTACTACTGACAAACGCCCGCAGGCTTCTGGACGTTTTGTCAAAATACGTGACGATTTTCGATTTTTTCCCATGACCATGCGCCCTCGATCCCGGTCTCGGATTCTCCACAGGATAACACGGGAACAGCACGCCCATCCGCCAGAAAACCCTACCGAGTGTCGCCGTCTGAGCGCAAGATAATTGATGAACAGTGCGTGATATGCTGCAGAAGGGTGTCATTCCGAGAATCATCGAGTCCTTGGGCGGCTCCCGTGATTCTAGTCAAAAAGAAGGATGGTACCTGGAGATTCTGTGTGGACTATCGCCGTCTAAACTCCCGTCACAAAGAGAGATGTCTACCCTCTCCCCCCACGCATTGATGACGCTCTAGACTGCCTCCATTCAGCATCCTACTTTTCGTCCATAGACTTACGCCTCAGGCTATTGGCAATACCTGTGCATTCAATGACAAAGAAAAGACGGCTTTCGTTACTTCCGGACGGACTATATGAAATTTAACGTGATGCCTTTTGGTCTATGTAACGCGCCCGCTACATTGAAAGATTCATGGACAACCATTCTGCGCGGCCTGAAGTGGAACATCTGTATGTGTTATTGACGACGTTGTATCTTCGGGCGTACATTCAGTGAACATACACGAAAGGGTAGAGCTGGTTTGAATGTATTCGAAATGCTGGCTTGGTTCTTAATGCAAAAGAAGTGTCATTTCGGAGCTCGACAAACACTGGTGCTGGGACATCTCGTCAACAAGGATGGCATCAGGCCCAGACCCGAATAAGACAGCGGCTGTTAGAGCTTTTAAACCACCTGGCTCAGTGAAGGAGCTTCGGAGCTTTCTTGGCCTCTGCTCTTACTTTCGCGCCGATTTATTCCCGCCTTTGCAGAAGTTGCCTTTCCACTGACCTGTCTTCTCCGCCAAGGTGCTAGTTTTGAATGGACTCCTGATGTGAAACTTCTTTCAACCAACTGAAGTTTCTTGCTCACGTCGCAGCCTATCCTGCGGCACTTCGATCCTTCTGCGGCGACTGAAGTTCACAACCGACGCAAGCGGCATTGGCATAGGTGCAGTCCTGATACAGCGATGTAATCAAGTGGAACACGTGATCGCATATGCCAGTCGCACTTAAGTAAGCCGGAACGCCAATACACTGTGACCGAACAAGAATGCCTGCACTCGTCTTCGCTGTAAGCGATTCCGCTCATACCTGTACGGTCGTCCTTTCCAAGTAGTTACGGATCATCATTCTTTGTGCTGGCTTATCAACCTTCGGGATCCGTCAGCCGTCTAGCACGCCTGGGGCCCTCCGGCGCAAGAGTAACAACTTCACGGTATCGTCAAGAGCGGCAGGAAACACGCGGACGCAGACTGCCTTTCAAGGATGCCAGTTTGATGCTACAGTTTGCGACGCTGACGATTTCGATCATCTGATTGCGTCCGTAGCACCAGCGTTCCCGGATAAGGCCACCTTTGAAACTGAGCAGCGGAAGGACGTGAGTTTGAATCCATTATTCGTGATCGCACAAGCATCCACTCCGGAAAGCCGCTTTTGCGTCCGTGATGGTCTACTGTACAAGAAATCCATCTCCGGCACCGGTTCCCGCTTCCTGCTGGTGGTTCCAGAGGCACTACGGTCATCTGTTTTGTACGCCATGCATGATGACGCCACTTCAGGTCACCTCGGAACGACGCGCACTCTTCATCGTACCCAGGAACGCTTCTACTGGCCACGTATGCGCCAGTCAGTTGAGTTGTACGTGGCCAGTTGTGCGCAATGCCAGGCGCACAAATCTCTCTCAGCAGCTCCGGCCGGACATCTACAACCTGTGACGCCTCCCAGTTCTCCGTTCGAACAAATTGGCAATTGACCTGGTGGGCCCTTTTCCGCGTTCATCGAAAGGCAACAGATGGATTGTGGTATGTGCTGACCATCTTACTCGGTACTGCGAGACTGCTGCCCTGCCATCCGCGACTGCTGGTCAAGCGTCGTCCTTCCTTCTCCATTCTATCATACTGCGTCATGGGCCCCTCGCGTCATCATAAGTGACCGTGGACGTCAATTCACGGCAGACGTTGTCGAACAACTTCTTCGTATGTGTGGCTCAGAGCTCAGACACTCGACGCCTTATCACCCGCAGACGAATGGTCTCGTCGAGCGAACAATTCGAACACTGGTGAATATGCTTTCTATGTACGTTGCTTCGAACCACAAGAACTGGGACGATTGTCTTGCCGTTCGTCACATACGCGTTTAATACTTCCCAACATGAGACCACCGGCTACAGCCCGTTCTTCCTCCTCTATGTTCGACCCCCCCGTTATACTCTGGATACAATATTTTCCTTCTCTGATCGGGACCAATCAGAAATCTCCCTAGCAGAAACTCTTTGTCTCGCCGAAGAAGCTCGTCGTCTTGCTCGTTTACGTACAATAGCCTCGCAAGACAGATCGAAGTTCGTTATGACAGCAAGCACCGGCAGGCCACATATATTCCGGGAGATCTCGTGTTGGTGTGGAAGCCTTTACGCAAACGTGGCTTGTGCCAAAAACTGCTCGCGCACTACATCGGACCTTTTGTTATCCTTGACCGCCTGAGCGCAGTCAACTACCGCATCGCACGTCTTACACGCTAGCGGGAGACGCTCCAGAAAGACAGAGGTCACGCATGTCGCTCGCCTGAAGCCTTTCAGTCAACGCGACACTGTATGAAACGCGCGGCGCGCTTTGTCTGCGAGGGGGGAAATGTTACGCCACGTATGTGCCGGACGAAGAAGGAAAAAGAAGCAAGGAGGGTGGAAGAAGAAGATCATCATCATCTGCCTGCGCCGATACGGCTCGTCCCTCGAACCGTGTATCAATAAACCCCCAGACGCCTACTGAGGTCGTAACAATATTTTCAATTTATTCAAGACCATTCAATACAAGCTAATATACTTCCTTTTATACCCATTAAGCTATCTCTCTTTTCTCACTGTCTTTCCTTCTCGAGACGTAGCTTTTCGACAGGGACGGTGGCTACTTAGCGCATGCGCACAGAATGAATCGGCGTCGGCGCGTCTCTATCGATTCCAGGCGTGTTTCCCTTCAAATCCCAGGAGGAGGCACCTGCAACTGATGTGCGCATACCGCGTCCCGCTCAGCATTTAATTGCCCTCGACTGGCTCCCGCTCTTGGATAACACGTGGTTGAACATCGCCCTTCTTTTAAGGCTGTACAACAGCTACGCACATTTTTCTGTAGCAGGGTTCAATGCTGTTTGGAATGCATTTTTTTAGTTCTCTTGAAGACCTCTTTATAAGTTCATTTTATATATAAACTCTCACTCGATGTTTGTGCATGCTGTTTAGTTCGTTGTTCGCGGCCGTTCAACATCAGCTGTGAAGCTTTTTTTCTCGAACGACTTTCTATCATTCCCAGATGACCTTTTGCTAAATAGTACCTTTCATTTTGTGGTTGATATATAGGAACACGCATGCAAGTGCACACGCATGTGCCATGGGTACATACATCATGACACTGTCACATAGACTGACGGACTGACTGACTGACTGACTGACTGACTGACTGACTGACTGACTGACTGACTGGGACTTGACTTCACTGGACTTGACTGAACTTGACTGGACTTGACTTCACTGGACTTGACTGGACTTTACTAGACTGGACTGACCTTGACTTGACTGGACTTGACAGAGACAGATAGATACAACATGCATACATACATAGAAACGCCCTGACTAAACCATACAGCACTTGAGCATCGCGTGTAGCAACCAAGTCACTTCGCGATTTTTAACGATCCACGCTTTTAGGAATGCCAGCCGTTTGTGTAGCACCTCCACATGGGATGGACAAACACCTGTCGTTCTGTATTTCGGCATCATGTAGCAGAGTATGAGGGGTTCATTCGGCGTCTTTTCTGGTTTAAATTTTTGTATGTCTTTCCTTTTTCTCTGAATATGGTTAACGTTTCGGCCTCGTTTCCAACCGAGCCGCCACCGGCGGTGGTATATTTGTAGGTCGACGCAGCCTCGCCCACCAGCCTGCGAACCGTGTTTTCTCAAAGCCACTCTGTGTGTAGCACTATAGCTGCAAGGTCCCTTACAGCTGTCCCTTACAGCTATATGCTGTAAGAGACATCCGACTACAGTGGGGCTACCGCCTGACGTGGCATCGCGGGGCAACAGCTGCTCTCGACGTGTGCTCCTCACGCCGATGTCCGAGGCAGCCGGTGCGCTGCTCACTCGGTTGCTGCGGGGACGGTGTTTCTATGAAGACTATGCCTTTGTATCTCCGCACGTGACCTAGACGACCAACGAGGACTTGTCGCCAGGGCCCGGTAGGCGATTGCGGCCAGAGGATTCCTGGAATAAGGGACCCTCCCACCCAGGGTGAATCCGAGCTCGGGAACACTGTTTCAAAAAATAAATGTTTATTTCATCATCATCTCGCAGAATGTTTCTGTGCGTATTGTGTTTGTATGTGCTTGGTGCAGTATCATATTGTAGTCTCTTTATCCATTTTACTGTCTTCATATTTGTACTACAATAACTACAATGCAGTTTTAAAACATGCTGTCCATTAGTTGTCATTAGGGATGTGCCCAAGAAAAAGAATATAAGTCGTTCAACTCATTTCATTCAGACTAGGAAATAAAGGTGGGAGAACTGCTGAATATAAAAACGTGCATGATTTGAGGTGCTTGGTGCAGTACGATACGCCCCAGAATAACGGTGCATGTGCAGCGCTTGTGCGTGCTAACATCCCTTACATTCTACCGAAGGTTTATATCCAACTGAGCTCCCACTCGCCACTCTAAACTAATTGTAATTATACGAGACACCCAATAATGTCGGGCATTGCCTTATGATACCGACGAATAACTAAGCGAAGAAAGCAATCAGCTTTTCGTAAACTGAACACGCGAGCGAGCAAGCGAACGGTGACGGATCTAATTCCTGCCGGTGTTTCAACGTCCTTCAACAATGCTATACTGTGACCAAGTTGTAGAGACACTACAGGTGCAATTTTTTCCATGGCCGTCTTCGTCGCCGTGTTGTTCCATGTAAAGCCCAAGGACGATAACATTGTGTCCGTAATATTCCGTAATTGCGTCCGTAATATGTCCATTGTGTCCGGAGGGTAGACGGTGACCGTGACTCAAGCGCGTTCACCAGGTGGAGTCCCGAGACTCCATGAGTAGGTGAATGTAGGAAGGGGGAGGAGGTTCACCGCCGAAAAAAAAGTTCTACAACAGCATCATGTGCCGTTATGTCAAGTGACATCACTCCAGGAAGGAAGAAAAATAAGAGAAAAACAACGGCAGGGAGGTTAGCCAGCCTATAGGCAGCCGGTTTGCTACCCTGCGCATGGGAGCGGGATGGGGGAGATGAAAGATAGAGAGCAGAGAGAGAAGAGAGGTAAACAAAGCACATTCGGCAGCACACGCGTGCACATTCAGTCATAGTCCAGTCTCCAGAGTTTGGGGCGTCAGTATGGCGTGACAAAATATACCTATATGGGGCATCATGATGATGTCAGCTCGTGGTACTTTGCATAATTTGCTTGCAAGGCCCCGGGGCCACAGCCGCCAACGGTCAAATTCACCGTTTTACGAGGTATCTAAAATTTTCGCCTTAATAAAGCGATATGGTGACGATGCTCGAAATTTTTTTGATAGTGAGGATTATGGTGCCCTCTTTTTGATTACATGAAACGAAATGATCGTGGTGGTAAGGTGGGTAATCTTTTCGGCCTCTAATGGAGAAAGTTTCCCCCTACCCGTGAAGGCGTTCGCGTTACAAGTTTGTCTTGATCTTTTCTGGATTCGAAACTCCTCTGCTTCTGTAACAGCTATGCGGACATGATCCTGAAAATGAGAGCCCATCAAAGGGACACACTTTTTGCACGTCCACCATAAGTCGTTTCACAGTGTTCGCGTCCTGCACACGAGAGCTAAAAGTGTGAGTGCACGTACGTATATGTCTGTATACCGGCCAGCGATGTTGAGTTCCCGGGAGTACATGGAGACTCAGAGAACGAGAGAGGACTCCCAAGGTCGGTGGTGTGTACACGGGAGCGATTCCGCTTTGCGAGGCAGTAAACGGGGCCGTTTACAACCGGCTCTCTTTTCTACCGCCACTACCACGGTATACCCCAGCTCAGCTGCTGTGTAGGCAGGAATCAATATAGAAGCAGTGAATTCACGCTTTAATTTTTTTTTTTTGCTGGAATTCACTGCCGGTTTTCACTGCCTTTCGCGCCGACTTGTCTTCCGTAGACGAGTGCCGTAATTCGCGGTCGTTTTTCGAATTGGAAAGTAGTATTAACTTACTCCAACTTTATCTTCAGAAAGTTTTATTTGTTTTACGGTACTTACTCACTTTATTTGCTATTTTTAGCACTGTGAAGCACTGTTTTTGTTGTTCATGTGCCACTTCTCCATACTATGTTATTTTCGGCCTACGTTTCCATTTCAACGCTTTTTCTATGGCTTCTTTGACATTCGTGTAGTCTAGCTAAAGTTCTTTTTTTTAGGTGGCATTACTTTTTCTCGTTCTACTTTAGGATTTCATGTACCCAGCCTTTTTATAGTCACTACGCTGAGATTTTTACCGCCTACTTTCATTCTTTTACTTTTCGGTTTCACTAATTTCTTAAAAAGATTTACTGGTTATCTTCACTCCCTATGTGTATTTTTTTCTAGCGATGTTGTATACATGGATAGGTTCTGACAGATTGCTTTCTCTGACAAACAGCGCGTATAACAACAAATTCCAGCACCCCACGCCAATGCCTCTTTCACAAGTGTCGGTATAACTCGGCAGCGGCACATCCCACCAATCGTTGTTCCTCGTTGTCTCGCGACATAGAGGTCGCGCTTGCGATTTTATCGGCCGTTGCTTTTTTCACTCGCTCCGCGGGATTTGAGGGCGCCATTCGTCAAGAAGAACTGAAGTCGTGATTGAAAGATGGCGCCACTGAATATCGACTCTGAGTATCGCAACGCTTGTGAAAGACTATGGACAGTTGCACGAGTGGCCGGAAATAGTTGTTCCCACTCCTTCCTCTTTTTCTGCGGACATTTGTGTACATTAAGTAACTTTAGACATTTACAAACCATTCTTTGGCCGTCCTCCTTTAAACATTCGATGACCTATACCTCGTCGTTGACTAAGCCCACCGAGCTTTTAACCACCGACACTAAGCTCTCGTGTGCTCTATATAACGGTTAGAACAGACGCAGCAGATTCATAAAACTCCATTTTTCACACACCGGGAACATTTTGTCAACGTTTCTTTTCTGCCTTTTTTGTTGTTAATTAGTATCGCTTTTACGACGTTTAGAGGCACTTCATTAAGCATCGAACTCGCTTTTCCTTTACGACTTCCGTAATCAACGTACCGCAGGAAGAGATTTGGAGAATGAGTGCGTTTCTTATTTTATGTCAAGTTTTTCAAGTATAGTACAACAAATGTATTCTTCCGTGGATTCTTTATAACCTTACGAGGTCCTTCAAAGCTTTTTTAGTAGTGTCCTCTGCGTGCACATACTCTATGTGCCTCTTGGCCTTGATCGAAACCACTCACTCGCCGTTCTCATATCGCGATGGCTGCTTTCAAGTTCTCGTTTACTTCAAATATTTATTTCTTTATTATTTTTCATATATATTGCTATCTCTGTCTGTGCTGTTCTGGGCGCGCGATTGCTTAACGAGTGTTTCAATTGAAGCTCGTTGATGTTTCATGGCGAAGTTTGGTTGTAGCACCAAAAGAGCACGTTATGAAAGAAATCCAAATAAGGCGAAGGTCAGAAAAGTATGGACGACGGAAAAGAAGAAAAATTTTCGAGCATGGTGCGTCGCTCAAACCAGCGTTTCTACAAGTAGACTTGCCTTTTTCATGACAGCATTGCTGCTCATCCTACAAACTTTACCAACGAACAGCTCCCCTCAGGTCGGTTATTGAAAAGTTGATTAAAAAGCGGTTGTTAATTTGTCGTACTAGGGCCCATAGTTGCCAGCAGTACTTCCACCTCGACGTAATGTTTGCGTTCGCATGCGTCAAGGCCCTGACTGTGAAAAAAAAATCCTTGATTAGGTATATAAAATATTTATTCTCGAAAAAGAAGATATCGAAGATATCGGCTTCTAGTAACTAGTTCCCCTTTAATGTTGGCCTCTCAGAATGAGTTAAGGTGCAGCGAATGTGCAACAAACCAATAAGTGCGGCGGTTTGTAGCTATGAGTGAAGATATACGAAACAAGACCCTTACGCCGTCTATTTCCTTGAGGCGCCCATTCAATATGGACATAAATTTTTACCGGCATGCGGTGACCTGCTTTTTAGAGGCATGATACGGGGTTATTTCTCCGTTGAGTTTCATATACAGCGATCACCGGACGTAGGATTTGCTGCGTCAGTCGTTGACCTGTACATCCTGACAGAGCGTGGGGAGTGCAGTGCGTTTGCTTTCCTTTTATGACCTTTCGTTCTACTGCTTTGGGGAGGCAGAGCACTCGCTTTCGTAAGATGAATGCCCTATATGTCTCATGAGTTAATAAAAATGGTTTGGGCCGGAATGGCAGCATCGTCAAGACGAGTGTTGCTAAAGTCTTGTGACTTCACAGACACATGATGTGAAGAACAAGATGCCTCAGGACGTCATGTTATGACGTATCACATTGTCGCTCGGTCAAAGGCATGGTCGATGCCGGAGTTCGAGCAACACTGGAGGTTTTTCTTGATTACATCAGTACGTCAATTACATCAGTTCCTTCAATTATTCTGAATTTCATCGCTCACGACAAGTCTGGGCCTCGTTTCTTTCTTTCTTTCTCTTTTCTTTCTTTCTTTCTTTCTTTCTTTCTTTCTTTCTTTCTTTCTTTATTTCCCACTGCCACTGGCTGAACTGCATAAACAACGCTTAAAAGCCAGCATCAAGAGCTTCTTGTTATTCTCTGCTTCCCTTCTCAATCTCTTTGATCTTCTTTTTATTCGTGTCCTCATCCCACTCCTCCTTTTCTGCCTCTTCTTCAGCACTCTTCGGCCTTATACACGTCGCTTCTCGTTATAGTTCTCACCGAATATAGATTACATGTCGCCCGGTTGCCCAGCGCTTGTCCAAGCGCAGTTTGTCTCGGTCGCTGCTGCTATGATGAGCATTACTATATACGTCCATCTTTTCTCTTCTTTATATCGCCTACACCACCTCTTTCACTCCTCCCTTTTTTCCTTTCTCTGAAGCGCGCTTTCGCTATCCCGCAGTTCACGACGTCCCCCATCATCTCTTACCCTCCTTTTCCTCGATACCGACGCTGTCTCGCTCTGCGTTGAAGAGCGGAAATTTGTTCGCCCTGTCTTGAAGACATCGCGTCTGTGGGCCCTCTGAAACCCCCAGCTGCTGGGAGCTTTGACGTTTATAGTTTTGTTTCTTCGATTGCAAGCTGTGTTCCTTTCTTTAGTGCGTTGCCGCTGTCTGGATCCTTCGTTTCGATGCCAAGTATTTTCTCTTGCATCATCTAGATTGACTCCGTGGTCGTCCCTTGAGACTCACTTAGTGCGGTTTGCTAAAGAAGTGACGTGGCGTAAAACACCGCCAGCGCCAATGCATCGGGACCACGATATTGGCTTCTTTTTTAAAGCTTCTTTCATCTTGCCTTTACGACTTTTCTTCTTGTCTTGAAATATGCAACACGTGTAATCTTAACGCCTTTCTTTCTTCTCTGTTTGTAAGTTTTCTCGCTCGCCTCATAGTTGACATTTTGTGTGCCTTGACATAGTATGGATCTCTCCTTCTTTTGAGGAAACGCTTGAGCCCATTCTATATGCCATTGCCAAGCGTACCAGTCTGAACGACGTATTATGGAAGCCAAGCTCTGTCAGCTGGGTTCACGGTCGCTTACAGAAGGAAGATCCTGGGACCTTGGCCGACAGTT
>WOVY01006852.1:0-49351 GCA_013436015.1 Rhipicephalus annulatus | reverse complement strand
AATGTCCTTGAGGAGGTACTTACACACGCTACGCGGGAGTCTTTGATTTCGCTCAAAACAAGCGTTGTCCAGTTGCCCGAATCCCGTATGCACCACCGCATCAACACGGGGTAGATGCTACCCGATACGCCCAGAAACCTATCGGTATCCCCGTCAGAGAGGCAAGTGATCGCCGATCAGGTCAACGACATGCTGCAGAAGGCGTTATTCAAAAGTCAAGCAGCCCCTGGGCAGCTCCTGTTTATTGGTACAAAAAGAAAAGACAACTCTTGGCGATTCTGTGTAGACTACCGCCGTCTCATCACGCCGTCACAAAGAAGACGTGTATCCGCTACCACGCATCGACGATGCTGTTGATTGTCTGCACTCGGCCGCATACTTTTCGTCTGTCGACCTAAGGTCTGGATACTGGCAAATACCATGCATCCGTCTGACAAAGAGAAGACTGCTTTTGTAACGCCTGATGGATTATTTGAATTCAACGTTATGCCGTTTGGCTTATGCAATGCCCCAGCTACCTTCGAGCGATTCATGGACTCCATCCTTCGTGGTCTCAAATGGGAGATATGTATGTGTTATCTCGATGATGTAATTATTTTTGGCAAGACATTCCACGAACACAACCATCGGCTTAGCGTTGTTCTAGACTGCGTCAAACAAGCTGGTCTCGTTTTAAACGCAAAGAAGTGTCATTTTGGTGAGCGTCAAGCCCTTGTGCTTGGATATCTAGTTGACAAGGACGGTATACGACCAGACCCGCACAAAATCAGTGCTGTCTGAGACTTCAAGCAACCGACGTCTTTGAAGGATCTCCGTAGCTTCGTGGGCCTGTGTTCTTATTTTCGTCGGTTTATCAAAAACTTCGCCCAGCTTGCTCATCCCCTGACAGAGTTGCTCCGCACAAACACTCCATTTCGATGGACCATTGAGTGTGAGGCTGCTTTCGAGCAGCTGAAGTATTTGCTTACTTCCGGGCCCCTCTTGCGCCATTTCGACCCGGAGGCACTCACGGAACTGCATACAGATCCTAGTGGTATAGGAGTTGGTGCCGTGCTAGTTCAATATCACGATAGCCGGCAGCACGTCGTGGCGTATGCAAGTCGTACTTTGACTAAGGCGGAGAGGAATTATACGGTCACCGAACTGGAATGTCTTGCAGTTGTTTTCGCCGTCCAAAAGTTCAGACCTTATTTGTACGGCCGGCAGTTCAAGATCGTCACAGATCATCATTCGCTTTGTTGGCTTGTCGGACTACGTGACCCAGCTGGTCGGTTGGCTCGCTGGGCCTTACGGCTTCAAGAATATAATTATTCTGTGACCTACAAGAGCGGTCGATGTCACGCAGATGCCGACTGCTTATCTCGTCTTCCATCTCCAACTGTGGATGCTGATGATGATGATTTTGACAACTACCTGGCCGCAATCTCATCCAACTTCCCAAATTTGGATGTCTTTCGTCACGAACAACAGCGTGACCCTTCGCTGAAACCAATGATTGATGTGGCTCGTAGCTCTAAACGCGCCACGCCATTCGTAATTCATGACGCCCTACTATATCGCAAGAATTACTCCAGCCATGGTTCCACACTACTACTCGTCGTGCCAGAATGCCTGCGTCTTGCGGTATTCCAAGCCATGCACGATGACATCACGTCTGGGCACCTTGGATTTGCCCGAACGCTTCACCGTATCCGACAACGTTTTTACTGGCCTCGACTCTGGAAGACCACCAAGCACTACGTCGCAAGTTGTGATGTCTGCCAACGCCACAAAGAACCTACCACACCATCGGCCGGCCCACTGCAGCCGGTTAAGCCACCGACATCACCATTCGAAAAAGTCGGCATAGATTTACTGGGCCCTTTCCCCAAGTCTACCACCGGCCGCCGCTGGATTATTGTGTGCGTAGATTACCTGACGCGGTATACCGAAACGATGGCGGTTGCTTCAGCCACATCATCTGATGTGTCATGGTTTCTTCTACACTCGATCATACTTCGTCACGGGGCCCCTCGTGTGGTGATAAGTGATCGCGGCCGTCAGTTTACCGCTGACGTTGTCGAAGAGTTGCTACGGCTTTGTGGGTGTCAGTATCGCCATTCCACGCCATACCACCCTCAGACCAACGGCCTCACTGAGCGCACCAATCGTACCATCATCAACATGCTTTCAATGTACGTCGCAGCGGATCACAAGAACTGGGATGCCGTATTACCTTTTGTTACATACGCCTTTAATACCGCGAAACACGAAGTCACAGGTTATACGCCTTTCTTTCTTCTCTATGCTTGTCATCCGCAAAGTTTCCTTGACACCATACTTCCATTTTCGACGAACGAAAAACGCCAGTGTCGCGCAGACTTTGTGTCGCGCCGAAGAAGCTCGTCGACTTGCTCGGCTCCGAACTCTTTCCGCCCCCGCTCGCGCGAAAGACCGTTACGACGCAAAACACCCACCCGTGACTTTCGCTACAGGTGATTTGGTCTGGCTGTGGGACGCCTGTTCGAAAAAAGGGACTTTGCCAGAAGTTTCTTTCTAAGTACTCAGGACCGTTTGTAATTACTCAGTGCTTAAGTGACATCACTTACCGCTGTCGCGAAAGTGACAGCTCAGAACCGGCGTTCGCGCAAGACGCAAAATTGTGCACATTGCCCGATTGAAGCCCTACAACAACCGATCGCTTCTACTCGCTCGGTGAGCTTCGTCTTGCCCGGAGGGAAATGTAACGCGGACTGAAAGAGCGAGGAAGAAGAAGAGATCGGACGCGCTCGAGCGATGGTGATTTGGCAGTGACGGTAGAGCGCTGCCATTTTTCATTGTAAATAAACCCATCACATTCGTAACAATATTTTGCTTTTGTACTTTGGCATGTTTTGCCTTAGCTAAAAGTATGGTATAAGCAGTTCCGCGCAGTCAGAGCAGCGCAGAATACTGGTTTGGAAAGTGAGAGGTTCGGGCTTGTTGGGAGACGCGCTTATGGCTGTTACACCACTTTCTCTGATTATGCTCTCACCATTCACTACTACAGCTACCACTAGAGCTCGTTTCATCTATAACCATGAACGTTAGTCGTCGGGATAAGATTTACCACCGAATGTCAACGTGGGCGCATGTACATTGAACAACAGTACAGATACCAAACAGCAACAAAAATGCGCAGTTTCACTTATATCAACGTGTACAGCGAAAATTGAGCCACTTATGAAAGGACATAATTTACTTTCATGGATGTTATAGTTATTTTATGACTGAGGGATCAACCATGTTATTTTTTTTATTTATTCACCTGCCGATGAATGCCCCGAGGGTAACCGGAAGTTCACTACTATGCCATGCGTCCTAAAGGTATTGCTGCACGTACCTATTTCTCTTATTTCGATCTAATGTGGGTTCATAGCACACCCAAGCGAAACTGCTAGCACCGCTTCGTCGCAGGCTGCGCCTGAAAGTTTAAACATATCGCGATTCTCTCAGAGTTTTCTGTTCAGATAGCGCTCAGGACACTTGTAGCTTAATATATTTTAAAGGTAATGCGAGGTCCAGTGATAAAGCTGGGAAATTTGGTACCCATGTATAAAAGCCAACGCATTTCACAAACGAGAATGTTACCGAAGTCCGCTACCGTGATCGCCTCAGTCAGTGTGCAACGTGTATTGCCTGTGCTACGATTTTTGGGCCGATAGAGAGCTTCATATTGAACAGTCCGACTGCCACCTTCTTCAGCGTCACGACCACGTGACAATATCGTGGTTTAAGCTCAATAAACCCCACAATTTATGTTAACCGACGCAGGTGGGGCTTGGAAGCCCTCGAACACATAGCCGAATACCCCCCGCTGCAGCAGGAGGTCGCTCAGCAACTTTCGCTTACCGACGCCGAGGTTGCTGCGATGGTGCGGACCAAGCTGAAGAGCACAGAGTCATTGGACGAGTTCATGCGGGCGACCGGCGTTGTCAAAGACTGCGTGTCTTGCGAGATGCGCAAAGACGGCCGGATCCAGTTAGACGACCTTAACGAAGACTGCTGGAGTCTGGTGAGACGTTATCTCAAAGTGAGAGACGTGAGAGACCCCACAGCAGTGGGGCAGACCGAGGATCCACTGAAATGCTCCTGCGGGAGCGACTGACAAGGGTCTTTCGTAGAAGGGAGTCGGATGAACCCCAATCATACTAACTTTCTTTTTTTTACACCAAATAATAAAAAGATGTACAACAAACAATGCCGAGGTATTCTTGCGTTTCACACACAACTTTAACGTTCCGGAATATAACATAGGAGTGTAACCAGCAAGAGTTCGTGGGTATTCGAGAAGTTAAAATAAGAAATCGAAAAGCATCATATTCGATTCGGTACTAGAATTAAACTGTAAATTTTGATTATAGTGAATATTTTTCAAATAGTTTTCGAATAATATTCAAATAATGTTCGAATAGTTTTCGAATAATAATTGGCGGGACAATCCCAAAAACAACAAAACAGTGCGAAAGCTAAAAGTAATCTTTCTTCTTTCAATCCCTAAATTCACAATCCGCATGCAGCCCAAAATTTTTGAGGCTACCGACGCTATAGTGATTACTGAATGAAGGCGTCGTTTCTCATGTGAACTTAGTTTTTACAATGCTGCACCTGCGTCACAGTGTTCAGTTCCTGTCTCCATCTCAAGGTAAGGTCTGTGACAGAATTCGTCTTCACGAATGGCAGTAGCCACAGGAGTCGTGCTTGCGTATTGTTCTTGCAGACGCAGCCTCGAACACTGTTGTTTACAATGCTTCGCTGCCGTGACCCATGTTGTGATGACAAGTTTTTCGATTTCATTAATCATTGGCAGCATTCGTTATGCTCGATTCAAGATTGTTTAGTTTCAATGTGTAAGTTTTATTTAAAAGCAGGCGACAAAACTTCAGGAATCAGATTGATTGCCGTAGTCACCACGGTAACGCAACCTGCAGCTACACAATATTTCGGAAGCTCTCATCGATGCTTCGGAAATATCATCAGCTCTCACAGTTGTGGAATTTTTTAGGTTGCTTATAACTTATGAGTAACTAATATTAGTTGCTGAAAGTTGTGAAATACTTGTATAAAAAACTCTGGAGCAATTTTATTTACCTGCCTGCCCGCCTACCTGCCTGCCTGCCTGCGAATAAATATAAAATTAAACTGAACAATGAGAGTGCTCGACGTTGATTGGAGTTTTTTCAGCGAAAATGGAGTCACATTCCTGGGCCTCCTTGCAAACTTCAACTGCCAAATGAATGAGCAGACTAGTAAAGAGTGACACCACGTCAAACGTCCCTATGACTACGCTGTCGTCTAAGGACAGTTCCTAGGCTTTTTCAATGAAGTGGCTTGAATTCTAGACGTGCGTGTGACTCTAACCAACAAGAGCACACATCAGTCGATGCAATTAGCCAAAACTTTTGTGGAGTAGCAACCGGGTACAGTCCAAAATAGGTCGTAAGGAACACCATGCTTGTGGATTTTGGGGACGGCCGCAGAGCACAGGAGCACAACCGTTGTGACACAGTAGCGTGTAATAGAGAGCCTTGTGTTGGGCTGGAATAACCTGAAACAAATCGGCCAGATGCTTCTGAAAATCCTTCGGCAGTCTTGACGTAGGCTCCTTCTCAGGACGAGTGTACGTGTTTTCGTCAGAAATACGCGCCAGCATTTTGTTGTCGTAATCATTCCTATTTATTATGACGGATGCATTGCCCTTCACTGCGCGGAGCACCGCGATGACCTTGTTGAAAGCTTTTGTAGACACCATGTTTGTTCGGCTGTGAACGAAGAATCATGTGCCCTGCCGTGGATGTTCGAGATAACAATTATAGAGAGTTTTAGTACTGCGGAATGGTGCTACGCACGCATCACGCAAGCGCCTTGCGTTACGTGGCGTCCTTTGCCACTAATCGGCTTTTAGTACGCCGTAGTACCCGCGTACGTAACGAGCATGAAGCGTGTTGCGCCATCTGGTAGATCAAATTAGAAGTACGTGTTATTGACAGCCAATGTGAGCCAATCCAAGTGTTTAGTGTGCGCGCAAGGCGCGCACGCTAGACATTTTTCCCAGAGCAAGGTTCATGTTCTTCACGATGCCTCCCCACCGCGAAGGATCTTGAAATGGGTTGTGCGCACTTACTTTGCGAAGAAGTGCCCAATCATACGCGATGGAAAAGTAGAGCCGGCCGGTGCTTGCCTTCGATGCCTCCATTTTGCAAAACGAAGTCTCGCGCTGCCGCGAACGTGTTCGAGATCGGCGCGATCACCTCATACGTACGCACGCACGCATCTCACGCGTGCGTACGTAGCGGCTGCGTACGTAACGCGATACGTGCGCGTTGCGGTCTGCGCATGTGCACTACGCAGAACGTGGCGTCCTTACGTACGCAACGCCACCACGTACGCAACGTACGCAGTACTAAAACTCTCTTATGACGCGGGTTCGCACTTCGTCACGGAGAGAGGGTTCCACACGACCGGCAGCCTTTCCTCAGCACAGATAACTTACCTTACGTCGGCTTCCGGGCGAAAGCATTCAAATTTAGGCGCAATGACAGCGCGTCGAGCTCCGCGCAATTCGGGCTGTAGCTCAATAGGTTCACCGTTTCCTTCGCACTCTGAGCGCGCGTGCTGCTTCCTTGATGAGGCATCAACGTATCCACCTTGTTGACTTGCGAAAGATCGCTTGGGTGTAGTTGCATGGTTGGTGTGTGTGCGTGTGTGCGTGTGTGCGTGTGTGCGTGTGTGCGTGTGTGTTTGTGTGTGTGAATTCTCAGTGGGATTGTCAGGTTGCAATAAACACTCGTGGTGGTCTCCAGAATGACTGACATCTCAACCCCAATTCTTAAATGTGCAGTTTTGTACCACAGTTGTGTAGTAACCAAAGTTTTACGTGTAAGCATCAGACGTCATCAGTTACTGGTATTCAATAGCATTTTGTGCTAATACAGTAAAAGCTATTTTAATCGAACTGGTTAATTTGAACTTACGATTAACTGGAACTTACTCAATTTGGTCAAACTTACTAACCGAGGTTCCGACACAGCCCCTGTGTATTTTCAAGGGGAAAAAGTTGCAATGATTCGTATGCAACGGTAATTTGAACTGGTATATCTTGGTTTTCATTGCTTTTCGTATAGGTTGGCCCAAAGAGAGCACAATGTGGTCCAAAATAAAACCAAACAAAACCTACAAAGCATCACACTTTCTCGGCATATACTATAGGATAAATCGGATGCTTCTCAGGAGTTTTGGGTATGCTGGAAACGATGCTCATGGATTTGAGGCAGAAGAAAATCAAGTAATCTAACCCTTTCGGCCCTGGCGTCCAATAAAAAGGACATAAAGCACTTTTGCTGCCAAATGTGACCCAATGAAGTCATAAAAAAAAGGTGTCTGAACTATCCTCAATACACCTCTGCAAGCATAGGTAAAGATTTTTTTCGTCGTCGTCTTCTTTAGAACTCTGCAAAGTGGAAAACAAAATGGCGTATTGCGACAACGATGACACTCGCCACAAGCAAATATTGAACGACACCTTACTGGTCAACTGTTAGATCGGTAGCTATCGTATTTTTTCACGTTGTTTTTAAGATGTGTAAGTTCCTATTTACAAAGTGGGGCTTCCCTAACGCTAACGCAACGCCCGCAGCTGGGGATAATCTTCATGTCCTCAATATACGACACCAGGGCTCAGTGATTGTAATCCCTCTGAGTGCATTCAGGCTAATCCAGATGTGTAGCTCTTGTAAAAGCTCCAGATTTCTTGTTTTTCTAGTCAAGAAATCTGCCCACATCAGTTAGATTATATGTAAGGGGTGTCTAATAGCGAGATAGTACGTAATTAATTATAATTTGTTTTATAAATTATAGTAGTGATGGAGCTAGAAGAAGACGAAGATGAAATGTAGTTCAATCAGCTTGCCAACATGGGTGGAATAAACTCAGGTGCTGCAAAGCAGGATACGGCAATTTGTTTATGATGTTGAATCTCCCAAAGGGTTCAATATGCAGACGGTGACCATTCATGTGCGATGAGGAGCCATGTATCACGAGCACAAAGAGTTCCGATTGGACAGTTTAGGCGCTCTAACCAGTACGCGGTTGCTGTATGTTAGTTTCACAATGATAACTTGCACTAACAGAGGTAAATAAATTGATGTATTCAAATTCACCATATTTCATTTTACACACTAAGCCCTGGTGTCCTATATTTATAACAAGTGGTTCATTTTCCTTGTAAACTGATGGGATGTTCAGAAAAAAATTATTTTTGTGTTCTTCAGGTTGTAGTAACTGCAAATCAACGAGAAACAAAGATATCTCCCGGTTAAAAATTTGACGTTGAAAGGTTCAATGAATGTTTCTAATTTTGATTCAAATAACTTAGCCATGTAAGGTAGTCATGTTTTGGAGTATATAAAGCTCACTGCTTTCATCAGTGCATGTAGGTACTTTATTTTAAAGGGCGGCGCGCGAAAATATTACATACAAGAAAAAGAAAAACTCTGACGAGGCTCTTTTCTTTGTGTGCCGTATTTTTGCGCAACTCCGTTTATAATGAACTGAAACCAACTTGCCCAACGCTTTACTTTACTGTGTGGGTGATTGGTTTTGGCGTCTTTAGTCGATTAATTTTGTTTGCCGTTGGAGCTCCACGAACTTGGAAATCACGAAGCACCCGTAGTTCGCGATAACGAGTCCAGAAGTGGCAAAATTTTTCACCACACTGCGTGGGCATCGCGGTGAAAAGATATAGTTTAATTCTAACACCCACCTCTAAGTCATACTCCGGTTAAACGAATGATTTTATACTCTGTTTCGAATTCTAACTGACGGGCGTTTACTGTTTGATACTGCAATTGAAGATACCTTTTCAAATTGGTAACATCAAGGGCAATTCAATCCAAGTTTTTTTTATAATTTATAATCATTAAAAATCAAGTTTTATTCAGTCTTGTAGGGCTGTTCTCTTCCTCCTCTCCACAAAAAAATAGTGACCCCTCAGTAGACAACGCCCGTCAAATTAGATGGCAGCTTCCTACAACGTTTTTTTTTTGCCTTTCTTTCTTCCCATGTGTGGGGTAGCCAACCGAGCCCGAGCTTGGTTGATCTCCTTGCCTTTTCTCTCATTCTCTCTATGGCCCATTCCTTGACCGTATCTATAACGTATTACCCGAGCACCAGCAACAGCGAAGCGTGACGCTTCGTAGAGGACACCGATATTGAGGACCGGTGGGCAACCTTTCTTGGCAATGAAGGGAAAGCTGCTGGTGTGGAACTTCTGCACAGGTACTACCACGGCCGTAAATAAAGAAAAAACAAGTTTTTAGGGGCGAAGCTCCTTATATCGGCTCCCGTTCGTCCCTCGTAGTCGTAGTGTGTAACCAGTCTTACGTTTTGACCTGCTAGTTGGTGCCGGAGGGAAATTTATTCTGTGCGTTGTTGAACAATAAAAAAATGGCAGCATATCCACGGAGTGAATGATGGAGATCGGGGTGAAGCATCCATCCGTCCATTCGTTCTTGCTTCCGTCCGTCCATGTGTGCGTCTGTGTGGCCGCCCGTGTGTCCATCCGCCCGTGCGTGCGTGCGTATGCTCGTGCGTCCGCACATCCATCTGTGCGTCCGTCCTTGCGTTCGTGCATACATCCGACCCTGCGTCCGTTCATGCGTCCATCCATGCCTGTGTGTCCTTTCGTCCACCTATTCAACACTCCAAGTACCACAATATCACATCTTTTCATCATATATTTGGGTGGATGGATGGATGGATATGGCTGTACCCTTTAGATCGGGTGGTGGCTAGTGCCACCAAGCCGTAATACTTAATGAGCCAAAAACTAGATTTATTTCATTTTCCTCTAAATAGTGTAGGTTGCGGATTCGTACTTCGCAGTGAGGGGTTTAATTTTCACTCGTGCCATGACTTTAGCCACCAATTAGATAACCTCCTTCTAGTTAATTCTTCCCGCTTGAAGTCTATTTTGCCCTCCCTACCCCTAAACCTCAGTGCTTTGAAAAACTCTGCGCCATCATCCTGAACTATAGGGTGAAGCCCTTTACAGAACATTATCAAGTGTCCGGCAGTTTCTTCTTCCTCTCCGCACACACTGCATACCGTTTTTACCCCTTCGTATTTTGCCCGATATGCATTGGTTCACAATACTCCAGTCCTGACCTCAAACAGTAGAGAACTACCCCGAGTGTTATCATAAATCCTTTCCTTGGCGATTTCCTGCTTAAAAGTTCGATAGATCTCTAGTGCGGAATTCTTGATCATGCCAATTCTTCACATATCCGTCTCAGCTTTGTCCACCTTAATTCTTCTTAACCGATAATTCTTGTTGGTTTGGCCCCCTGCTGTTTTCTAAGTATTTACCAGTCGATTTTCTGGTTTGCTTCCTCCATTTTGTATCGACACTCTTCATGTAGAAGTAGCTGAATATCTTCTTAGCCCAACGCTCCTCCTCCATTTATCTCAATCGCTTCTGGAATTTTATCTTGCTGCTAGCTTCCCTGCCCTCATATCTTGTCCATCCCATATCACCTTGTACTCCCTGATTTGGTGTATTCCCGTGAACTCCTAAGGCAAGCCTACCTATTCCACGTTGCTTAATTTCTTATATTGCTTGAACTTCTGATCTCATGCACAAGACCGCATTGCCGAACGTCAGACCAGGAACCATGACCCCTTTCCATATTCCTCTCACAACATCATTTCATTTCATTTCATTTATTTTCTCTCAATGCACAAGGCGTTACAGAGAGGAGTGGTGGAAAAACAAGTAACAATCTGCACAAACAAATGGAGCATGTTTAAAGAGGGCATGCGTTTATGGTACTCTTGAAGTGTGCCGGGTCAGTGATGGATGCGATGGAAGCGGGAAGGTGATTCCAGTCCGTGCTTGTTTTGGGCACGAATGAATTAAAATGGAGGTTTGTACGGCTGCTTGTAATTCCAACTTTGAAGTGGTGATCGCTGCGGGATGAAATGTAGGATGGCGGCAAAAAAAGCGAGTTACTCAGTGAGTGCATGGTATGGTACAACTTGTGGAAGAGGCACAAGCGCGAGATTTTGCGGCGAAATGATAGGCTGGGTAGATTTAAAGTGGACTTCATATGGGTTACGCTTGCTGTACGGGAATAGTTCGACAAAATGAAACGAGCGGCGCGATTTTGAATTGCTTCGATGCTACTGATATGGTTGTTTACGTGGGGATCCCATACAGATGATGAATATTCTAGCTTTGGTCGGACTAATGTTTTATAGAGCAGAAGTTTCAGTTGCATCGGGGCAAGGGAGAAGTGACGGTGTAAATAAGCAAGTTTGCGGTTAGCATTGTTTTTAATAAGGTCAATGTGAGACTGCCAGGAAAGGTTGTCAGAAATTGTAACGCCAAGGTACTTGGAAGAGCTAACTTTAGTAAGGGGAGAATTATTAAGTACGTAGTTAGTAGAAATATTACATGTTCGACGTGAAACTCTCATTACCTTGCATTTAGTAACATTAAGGTTCATTAGCCAAGTATTGCACCAAGATGAAACATTGTCTAAGTCACACTGAAGGGCAAGGTGGTCAGAAGGGGTTTTCAATTCGCGGTAAATAAGACAATCATCGGCGAAAAGTTTCATAGAAGAAGAGATGTTATGTGTCAAATCGTTAATGCAAATCAGAAAGAGTAGTGGGCCAAGAACGGATCCTTGGGGGACGGATCCAAGAACGGATACTTGGGGGTTATGGGTGAGAGGGGGGAGTTGAATTCATTCGCAGTTACAAATTGGGAGCGGTCTATTTGAAAGCATTCAATCCATTTTATTATGCTAGCATCATGATTAAGTTTGCTTAGTTTTAACAGTAGCAGTTTACGGCATACAGTGTCAAAAGCTTTAGCAAAGTCGAGAAAAATAGAGTCAACAAGGGAAGAAGCGTCTATAGCAAGAAAAAGGTCATTAGTAAAGCAGAGAAGTTGGGTCTCACACGAGTACTGTTTCCGGAATCCATGCTTGTGATCACTAAGGAACGAGTTGTTTTCCAAAAAAGTGATTATGTGGGAGTAGATGACGTGTTCCATGAGCTTACACGGTATACTTGTTAACGGTATGGGCCTGTGATTGCGGGGGTTATGAACGTCACCTGATTTGTGAAGAGGAACCATCTTTCCCCCTTTCCAGTCGCCCGGGAGGCAATGACATTCCAAAGACTGTCTGAAAAGCTGACATAAAATGACAGATGAGTAAACAGAGGTATTATGCAAAAACTTCTCACAGATACCGTCTTCACCTGGAGCACTGGCTAATTTCATGTTTTCTATCAATTTTTTGTATGCCGACACAGTCAAATAAAAGGGGTTCCATGGGAACAAAGTTGTGGGTGGGGGTATCGGGAAAGGAAAGTGCTGTAGGTTTAACAAAGCATGATGAAAAAGCGGAGCTTAAAATGACACAACACTCTTCTTTTGGTACACGGCTGTTATCATCATGGATTTATTCTATAGCCTTTTTTTCATTTCCCCTAATCATCTGCAAAAATTTCTGTGGGTTAGTTGCAAGCAGGGAGGGAAGCGTTTGTTGATAATAATTTTTTTTTGCAACGGATAATGCGCGAGTGTACTCGTCAGCTGCGTGATGATAAGCGGACCACCTTTCCGCGTTGTTAGTTAGGTTTGCCCTTCGAAAAATTTGTTTCTTTTTATTCAGTAGTCGTTTTAGTGTAAGCGTGAACCAAGGGGACTTTGCGTTTTGCCTAGTTCTGCGGAGTGGAATAAAACGATTGGTAAGTTCTGCTACCTTCTGCTTAAACAAATTCCAGTTTTGTTGCACGGACCTTTCCAGAAATTGTGAAAGGTAATCGTTAAGGAAAAGCTGAAGCTCATTAATAATTGAAACATAGTCGGCTCTCTTGTAGTCCCTAAAACTTTTGAGCTATCATTTCTTTTTCATACCTATTGTGCCTCATACCTATTGTAATCAATCATTACCGCTGCATTCCTGTTACCTTTAGTCGTCACGTATATATGGTGTTTCGTTAGGTACTCGGAGCCAATGCTTATCCATACGCCCAGATATTTGTATTTATCTGTTATCTCTAGAGTGACCTCCCGTATTCTAAACTCACTACCTTCATGTCATTAGAAATCATGACTGCTGATTTTTCCTTACTTAATCTGAAATCTAAGCTATCTCCCTTATTACCGCAGATGTCCACCAAAATCTCCGAATCTTCCTTGTTGTCGGTCATTAGCACTATATCATCTGCGTACATCAATGCTGGTAGTGCCTGTTCAATCAGTTTTCCTTGTTTGACGAAAGAGAGGTTGAAGCCCAGTACACTTCCCTCTAATTTGGCCTCTAATCCTTGTAGGTACATCATGAATAATAAGGGTGACAGAGGACACCCCTGTCTAAGCCCCCGTTCTACCTCTGTGGGCTTGGATACCTGTTTTTCCCACTTTCTAACTACCTTGTTACCTTTATAGATATTCTTGAAAAAATTAGTGACTACATCTTCCACGCCTAGTGTGTCCAGTATTCCCCACGATTCCTCTTGAACAACGCTATCGTACGCTCCCTTGATATCCAAAAATGCTAGCCACAAGGGCCTGTGTGCCTTTTCTGCTATTTAGATGCACTGCGTCAGTGAGAACAGATTGTCTTCCAACTTCCTGTGTTTCCGAAACCCATTCTGCAGTTCCTCCAGCACCCCCTCTATCCATGCCTGCAGCCTTTCCTTTATAATCTGCATCAATAGCCTGTAGACCACTGATGTCACTGTTATAGGACGGTAGTTGTTTATGTCTGCTTTGTCCCCCTTTCCTTTATAGATCATGGTCATCCTGCTAAGTTTACATCCATCGGGTACTTCACCATCGATTATTATTTTACTCTTTGCCTATCTCAAAGTTTGCTTAGACTTGGGACCTAATCTCTTTTTCAGCATAATTGGAATGCCATCTGGGCCTGTTGATGTACTACTAGGAACCCTTTTCTCAGCCATTTCCCACTCTCGTTGTGAAAGTAGAGCCATTGCGCCACTTGATTTATCCTTGTCTATTGTGGTGCATAAAGCACTTCTTTGTTGAAATTTTTCTGTCACCCTTGTTCTTATATATTCAATAGCTTCGTCCCCTTCTAGCCTAGCACCTTGAGCTGTAGTTATAAACCTCTCCTCTAGGCTCGTCTCATTTCTTAGGAAGTTTAGATGATTCCAAAATTCTGCAGCTGCCTTTCTATCTTCTTTATGTACTTCTGCCAGCCACTGAGCTCCCTTTCTTCCAATCTTTTCATTGATCAGAAGGGATACATCCCCTCTACAGCTTAGAAAGATTTCCCATTTTCTTTCAACATTCCTCATAAAGAAGCACCGCCATCCATTGGACATTCCAAGGACTGAACGAGAGGAGGCACATGCACACTTTTTTACGGTTTGCGCTTCGTGTCTACTTCCCACCTTTAACCACCTTGAGTTCATGGTATATACTAGTTCACCGTAATCATGGCACTGCGTATTGATGACGTCCACCAACGCTCCACTTCTGAACACGCAATTTTCCCGTTTTCGGCACAATACCCCCTATTTTCATACGCATAACTCACTAGAGTATGGTACGTCGGCTTTGCTGTTACTTGTCCTACATGTCATGTGCATTTCTAACGTGTACCTTGCCATTGGAGTTTCTCGCAAACCCATTCACTTCTCTGCCTTTTCTTTGACATATAAAGTGAAGTCAAGAAAGGCGGTAATGCTGTAGCACTTGAACGCGCATACCACTACTTTTAAACAAGCACTGCAGTCATTCAGACATTCACCTCATTTCAGACATTCACCTCTAGTTAAATCAGCAGTAGTAATAGAAAGATGGCGTGAGCGTATTAGAAGATAGAAGGTATGTGCAAAGGGTATGAATTAAGATAAGCGCCATTGGTATACATCTGGTGACATTCTCTACAACTACCACTTGTCTATGATGGTACATGCAGACAAAAATGGATGCATGCTTTTAGGAGCAGTAGAACTTGCATACCCCTTTGGCTTCAAGGGTGAGGGCATGGCTGGCCTTTCAGGCAAATATTAAGATACTATCGCCTACTTATTCAAATGATTTTTCTAATTTTCCACGTGATACGGTGAGATATGAGAGTGATAATTCCTGTCCTACCTGCAACAATTTAATAAAACTTGGTATCGAACGTATATGGCTTTCGCTTTTTTTTCCTTCCTCAAAGGGTGAAAAAGTAGCCTGCAGCCATACTATCACCATCGTGTTGGTCTCATTTACATTGACATCATCTGTTATCGGCAGACTATGCTGCCTGTAAATAAAGAAAAAAAAAAAACTTCAGGCCTGCGTAAAACGTGCAGCACAGTCACAGCGAAAGCTGGAAGAGCAGCACTTCTAGAACCTTTTTTAAAGAAGACAGTCTCTCTTGGGGACCTTCGATGCGAAAATTTTAATCTGTCTGTCTGTCTGTCTGTCTGTCTGTCTGTCTGTCTGTCTGTCTGTCTGTCTGTCTGTCTGTCTGTCTGTCTGTCTGTTTGTCCACTCTTAATGGCACCGGGTACTTGAAACGGCCGTTCCCATCCGCAGAGCCCACCAATGTTGCTCAAGATTCAGCGTTCATACATGTGCAATTGTGAATTAAAAAGCAATTTTTCCGCATGTCTAGGGCACCATAACAACACGTATATATTCTGCATGTGCGTCTTTTACTAGAAAAGGCATACATAAGTAGTTTTAAGGACCGCAGCGCTTATCACGCTGCGCTTACCATGCAACGCTTGCACGAAAAGGCGAGTGTTTCCAACGCTTTGATTATGTGATGGCACCTATCCGTCGCCTTGAGTTATACACCTTATTACCTCTGAGACGGGCGCGCACACCCGTCTCAGAGCCACGCGTTTCGTTTTCCAAGAAAACTGCCAGATGGCGCATGTTTCACGCGTGACGTGACTTGATGCGCTTGTTCGTCTCCGCTGCACGCCCGAGGCACTCTAACGCAGCGCCTCCAGAATGCTATTCACAGATTTTAGAGTGAAGAACAACAAATAAATGTTTTATTCACTCTCTCCACACGCAAGAATATCGTCTTTCGACGACATTTGCAGATTAACATGCAGATACGGGGCAAATTTTTGAAAACACTCTTCGGGTAAGCTTTACAAGCACACCTGCGGGGTACCCTATTTAACATAAATAATAATTCTTGTGTAGTAGGGAGGCATAAATCATGACATTCTTCGAGGAAGCGTGATACTCGCTACATACTTGCAAAGAATTTTGTGCAATTTTCTTTATGCCGTGGCTGACGACAATGAGGAATTATGCCTAAATCTTCTGTAGAGGGTTGAAACATTCAAACTATTTGTTACACAATTTTGAATGTGTGAAACCTCGTTGCTTTGCTGTTATAAAACACTATATTACTCATATTGTTACGCGAAGGTACACGCGAAACGTTTGAAGATATATTTACACTGCGCCAACGCGCAAGCCAAGATGAAGAACAAGTGCTGTACCCTACACCCAAAATGACGTCGTCTTCTTCCGCGCCTATCTGACCGCTTTTGTGGGACATTGTCTCATAACATAACCCCCGGGTGCTGAAGCACCATCTTGGTGCTTTCTATGATGTTGACGAGTGGTACAGCTTAAGGCGAGATACATGAACGATGTCTGTAAACAGTGAAGGGGAGGATGAGGAAGACCCGAGCGGGGCTATCTCGTAGGTCACATCTGTCACCTGGCGCAATACGCGGTAGGGTCCCGAGTAGCGGGAAAGCAGTTTTTCAGAAAGTCCAACGCGCCTGCTCGGAGTCCACAATAGCACAAGAGAACCCGGAGTTAAGGAAACTTGGCGATGATGGGAGTTGTAACGCTGCCGCTGCTTATCTTGCGATGCTAAGAGGCGCTGACGGGCACCTTATCGCGCGTTTCGTGCTATGGTAATAGCATCGCGGGCTTATTCGGTCGTCGAGTCGACGCCTGTCGGAAAGATGGTGTCAAACGGTAAAATTCGATCACGGCCAAACACGAGATAGAAAGGGGAAAAACCAGCTGCATCGTGGCGTGAGGAATTATAGGCGAACGTAACGAAAGGCAATGCAACGTCCCAGTCCTGGTGGTCGGACGATACGTACATGGCGAGCATATTGGTTAAAGTACGGTTGAGTCGCTCAGTCAGTCCGTTAGTTTGCGGGTGGTAGGCTGTCGTAAAGGTATGTTTTGTCTCGCAGGAGCGAAGCAAGTCGTCCATAACTCGGGAAAGGAAATAGCGCCCACGATCTTTGAGGAGTTGGCGTGGTGCGGCAAGATGAAGTATGACGTCGTGCAGGAGAAAATCGGCAACGTCCGCGGCACAGCTGGTTCGTAGAGCCCATGCAATGGTGTACCGGGTTGTGTGATTCGTCGCAACAGCTATTCACTTATTTCCAGAAGTGGACGCAGAGAAAGGGCCTAGGAGGTCAAGACCAAATCGAAAGAACGGATCAAAGGGGACGTCAAGTGGTTGGAGGAACCCAGCAAGGCTCACCGAAGGTTTTTTTTTCGGCGTTGACAATGGTCACATGAGGCGACGTAGCTGTGGACCGAGCGATAAAGACTGGGCCAGTAAAATCAACGCTGTACACGGTCATACGTCCGAGACAGTTCGAGGTGACCGACAGTGGGAGCGTCGTGGAGCTGGCCGATCACGCTCACACGTAAGTGGGAAAGTACCACAAGGAGCAGTTCGTGTCCATCAGGGCGGACGTTGTGACGGTACAATGTACCATCCTTGAGCACGAACAGTTGAAAAGACGAATCGGGTGCCTTCGAATGAAGCTTCTAGATGATGTTACGTGAGACAAGATCTCGGCGCTGTTCCTCACGGATGTTGCCTAAGCGGAGAAAGACAGGACACATGGCGCTTCATCGAACGCCTCAGGTGGGTCCACTAGATTCCGAGATAAGCAGTCAGCGTCATGGTGTAAGCGGCCAGATTTGTAGGACAGCGAGTAGTTATACTCTTGGAGTCGTAATGCACATCGACCAAGGCGCCCAGTGGGGTCCTTCAATGATGCGAGCCAGCAAAGTGCGTGGTGATCGGTTGTGACGGTGAAATGTCGACCGTGTAAATAGGGCCAAAATTTCGCTACTGCCCAAACAAGAGCAAGGCAATTCCTTTCGGTGATTGAGTAGTTCTTTTCCGCCTGCGAGAGGAGACGGCTGGCATAGGCGATAACGCAGGCGCAACCGCTTTGATGCTGGGCCAAAACAGCACCGATTCCTTGGCCACTGGCATCAGTGCGGTCTAGCGACGGCATTGTCAACATGGGCCAGAACAGGCGGTTATGTTAGTTATTCAATAAGTGTAGAGAACGTAGCCTGCGCAGCACCTCATGTGAATGAGACATCTTTTCTCAGTAAGTTTGTGAGAGGACGGGCTACTTCCGCATAGTTGTTCACAAAACGTCGATCACAGTACGAGCACAGACCGAGAAAGCTGCGGACTTCCTTGATGCAGGTCGGAATGGGAAAGTTCCGCACGGCTCGCACTTTATCGGGATCAGGGCGTACACCAGTGGTGTCGACATGGTGGCCCAACATGGTTAGTTGCTGGCGTCCGAAGTGGTACTTTGCTGAGTACAGTTACAGACCGGCATTGCGAAAAACAGCCAGTATTGAGGATAGGCGATCGAGGTGGGTCTCAAAGGTCGGAGAAAAGACGATAACATCGTCAAGGTAACATAGAGAAATTGACCATTTGAACCCATGCAAAAGAGAGTCTATCATCCGCTTGAAGGTGGCCAGAGCGTTGCATAACCCGAAGGGCATGACCTTAAACTGGTAAGCCCCATCGGGCGTGACAAAAGCTGTCTTTTCGCGGTCCATGTCGTCGACAGCAATTTGCCTGTACCCTGATCTTAGATCAATGGACGAAAAAAATTGCCCGCAGCTTCCCTCGGGGGAACACTGAGGAGGACGCGGAAGCGGTTCCGCCAACAGTTTGGCCGGTGCTGGTCGAAGGGATGTCGATCATTCTGTTTGTGGATTCGTTGGCATTCATTTCACGGCGACTTCGGACGTCGACACGCCGTACAAACCAACGGACGAGCGGCAACTGAGCGTGCGAGCGCCGACCTTGAGTATATATACAGCGCGACGGCGCATGCGCTGTCAGCTGTCGAATGTTCTCGAAGGAGAAGCGCGCGCACGGCACAGGTGGCGACGGCGCGACGGCGCATGCGCTGTCAGCTGTCGAATGTTCTCGAAGGAGAAGCGCGCGTGGCACAGATGGTGGGCGACGGCGCGACGGCGCATGCGCGCGCGTCAGCTGTCGAATGTTCGAGAAGCGATGCGGACGGCGCGGACGGCGCACTACAAGGCGCGAGTATAAGATGCTTCCGCATCTAAAATACTTAGCGCCGTGAAGACAATCCAGGGCGTCGTCTATGCGCGGTAGCGTGAGGACGTCCTTTTTAGTAAACTTGTTCAGATGTTGGTTGTCAACACAGTATCGCCAAGTGTTGTCCTTCTTTTTGAAAAGAACTACAGGGAAGCCCATGGACTACATGATGGCTCAATTATGTCTCTGGCGATCATTTTGTCGACTTCTGCTTGAATCATGTGACGCCGGGTTGGAGATACGCAGTATTGCCGTCGATGGACAGGGGAGGCATCGCCGGTGTCAATGCGGTGCTTTACAGCAGTGGTTTGACCTAGCGGATGATCACAAAAGTCAAATACGTTCCACTATGACTTAAGGACGGGAAGGAGTGCATCAGCTTGATGCGGCAAAAGGTCTGACGCGATCATTTTTTTAACGTCAGCAGACGGGCTTGCTTGCGAAGATCGAGCATGCGTGTAGCTACAGTGTCCAGCATCGTTCGAAGGCAGGGCTGAGATGACACATTCGTCAGAGGGAGTCCGCAAGGCGAGGGCAATTCCACGCGGGAGCACTTGTGGACACAAAGCAAAGTTGAGTACAGGAATGAAAGCGCGGTTTGCACGTAACCGAATAACAGTGTGTGGTAAAATAACACTGTGAGTCAAAAGAATGGATGTAATGGGCGCGAGCACATAGTCGCCATCGGAACAGGTGGTGAGGGCATTATGGTGATGCAGGTCACAGTATGCGGTGACAAACGGACTTGCTCAGCGGAACACATACGAGCTTGGGGAAGACTGGGTGGATCTATCGGACACGGTAGGTCAAGTTGCACAGTACCAGCTTAGCCATCGATGAGGGCGCAATGAGTGGACAGAAAGTCAAGGCCGAGTATGACATCATTGGTGCAGTGAGAGAGAACAGTGAAGAGAACTGAAGTTTGACAGCCGGCGATAGTGACGCGTGCAGTACAGACGCCAATAGCAAAAGTCGTACTACCATCAGCAACACGAACACTGCGTGAAGGGGCTGGAGTAAGGACTTTCTTTAAGTGGTCACGAATGTGCAAGCTCATCCCGGAAATATGTGCGCAAGTGTCCACCAAGGCTTTAACAGATAAACCGTCCACTTCAACGTCGATCAGGTTCCGATTGGTCGACAGCGTCAACAGAGGAATTGGAGAGCAAGTCGTATCAGCAGCGTCACCTCCAGGAGCTGCAGCCCTTAGTTTTCCGAAGAAATCCGCCAGGCAGAGGATAGGGATGGGGAACGGGGTGGCGGTGGGGACCGGGAAAATTTACGTCGAGGTGAAGGTGAGTGACTGTACTGGGCAGTGGTCGTAGTGGTCGGGTCGTAATTAGCTGAGCCATCAGGCCGTGGTAGTTCCTGGCCATAGAGATGGGCTGGTGAGTGGAGGTCGGAGAAGCTTGAGTTTGCCCGATACGGTGAGGTCCACATGCTTCGTCAATGGAGGGAAATGTGTCCCACTCGTCCACATCGAAAGCAAATTGGCCTGTTGTCAGGCGTCGTCCACACATTTGGGTCACGGTTACGTGGATCAGGGCGGCGATAATGCTGTGGGTGGCTGGAGGTAGATGAACTGACAGCGTCGAGACGGTGCGCAGAACAGACCGTGTGAATACCTGCGCTGGCTAGTTCTTGGCGAACGATGGTCTGTATTAGCGAAATGGTCGGACGAGGATAACTCGGTGCTAGTGCTCTCAAGGGTGCGGCTGATATGGCCTCGATTTCGCGGCGTACGATTCTCGTGATTTCACCGGAGTGTGACTTGGGGTGGGTCGCTATACGAAGATCCTCGCAAGTTGACGTCCCAGCAGTGTTGGGAAGGCGCGTAATGTGGTGGGCGATTCGACGGCTTTTAGCCTCTTGAAAGCGTTGGCACTCCGAGATAACATCTTGCACGGTGGAACAGCCTCTGAACAAGGAGGTTAAATAAATCGTCTGCGATGCCTTTGAGCACGGGTGCTACCTTGTCTGCTTCAGCCATGGTTCGGTGAATTTCACGGCAAAGGGTCAGCACATCTTGTATATACGCCAGGTAGGACTCCGTGGACGTCTGAACACGTGTACCAAATTCTTTCCTAGCGGTCTGCTTGCAGCCGGCAGATTGACCAATTAACTCGCGTAACTGGGTCTTGCATACGTCCCAGCTCGTGATCGCGTCCACATTGTTATTAAACCATGCCTTGGACGTTACTTGCAGATAAAAGATGATGTTTGCCAGCATCAAGGTTGGGTTCCACCTGTGGTTTTCGCTGACGAGCTCGTAAAGTTTAAGCCACTCATCCACGTCCTCGCCTTCCGTTCCCGAAAAGTTGCCGGGATCGCGGGGTGGAGTGGCCACGAGAAAAACAGGTGAGGTCGGCGCCGTTGATGCGTTGGGCGCGGCAGTTGACGAAGCGTTGCTGCCGGTGGACATGTCGGAAGCAGCGACTAGGCGTCCGCTGCGTAACTCCGCCATGCGTTGTAACCCAGCACCTTCCACTAAAATGTTACGTGAATGTACACGCGAAACGTTTGAAGATATGTTTACACTGCGTCAACGCGCAAGCCAAGATGGAGAACAAGTGCTGTGCCCTACACCCAAAATCACGTCGTCTTCCTCCGCGCCTATCTAACCGCTTTTGTGGGACATTGTTTCATAAGAATATGAACGCAATTTCTTTCTCTACGTGAAGCCTGTATAGAGTCAATTTCCAATGGAGTGTCAAGTACCAGCGTAGCTCAGTGGTACGATACTGGGCTGGCACGCAGGGGCCCCGTGTTCAAACCCCATCTCGTTTTTAGTGTTCCTTATTTTGTTATCTTGCGCGATAGTGGTTATGGGCACCAGTGGCGACGCCGTCAAACAACTATGGAGCACCAAAAGCGACTTGTAATTTCATAACAACTTTTGCTGCAAAAATCAAGTGGCGTGAAAAGTGCTAAAGGGCTCCTTTGCAAAGAAGCAACACACTATGCTATGTACAGGACGTTCACGACTGACTGTAAGTTTTGTTTTGTTTATGCACCAAGACATTCCTCGTCATTCTGGCAGGCACTGACACGGGCTTCTGTTTGAGCCTCCGAAAAATATCGCAATTTATCTGGAAACCAGGGAGAATTTGCGATGCAGTGGCGTATCCACAAGTTCGCGAATGAGAGGGGGGGGGGCAATCCTTAATCAATATAATTTGGTTTCGAGTGCTCAATAACCTGATAGAAAATGCAAGTTTTGTGTAGCGCCGACTGGGCAACCATACATAGATGTGTTATGCATGTAATAGTACTGCAAGCACCACTTTTGGTGTAGGGATGGAGCGAATTCTTAATCGAATTAGCCTTTAATCTAGGATTAATCACTTTCGAGTGATGTTTTAATCAATAATCGACATTTTTATGGGTGCTTTCAAATGCATATTCCATTGCTTGAGAAACATTGTTTGTATAGTAATAGCAGCTTGAGCCAGTTGATATGCGTTTATGGTGGTAGAAACTGTGTGCACTAAAAGGGGACGAAGAAAAAGAAACATACTGGCCTGGAAGCATCCTTACTGTAGCGCTCCTAATTTACATGTAGATTCTAAATTTTTAGCTCACACCCACCCTGGGAGATTGATTGATGGATTGATATGTGGGGTTCAATGTCCCACTATGGCGTCTCTCATATGATTCTGTGAGACGCCATAGTGGAGGGCTCAGGAAATCGCTTGCTTGCTTGCTTGATCCTTTCTTTTGTGGCTCTCACCCACTAAGGGGGATTGGCCAAGAAGCCGGTGGTTAATGCAAGTCAATACCTATACATTTTCTAGACTAGGGGAATATGATTACTGTGTTTTGACTGTGAAATTAATTTGGCGCAATGTAAAAAAAAGAAAAAAGGGGGGAGAGAAATAATAGAATTTGTTGAATATCTGAGGTGGAATGGTTATATGAAATTCTCCTGAAAGTTGAATCTTTGCAGTGTATCAGGAAATTGGCTGTCAGCGCCTGTGCTGTGACAGTATTCTTCATCGTCGTCTCGTGTGCGCTGCATTGACCAAGATTAGCATGCTTGTTTGATCTCGACTGAAATCTTTCAATCAGATGCGCTAGAGATCACATGTGCCCATTCGAGCCTTCGTTAAAATTTGTACTTTTTCCCAGTGGACACAGGTAAATTGTCGTCTAAGGGGGATGTCACAGATTGAGGGATCTGTGGCCTTTATCTATGGACAGTTCGGCAGTAGGCCGTGTTTCTTCGGAACGTGCTTCCTCGAGTGCACTGAAATCAGAGGCATTTTCAGTGACCACACTGGTTGAAATTATTATTAATATTGTAGAGAGGAAGAAGATTATGTGCCGCAGTGGGTCACGCCTTTAGCGAGAGGAGCCAAGCGTGAGCGTTTTCCGCGAGTGCTGTGATTCCTGGGTCCGTTGCTGCCGCCCGCTTTCCACATTAATAATAATAATAATAATAATAATAATAATAATAATAATAATAATAATAATAATAATAATAATAATAATAATAATAATAATAATAATAATAATAATAATAATAATAATAATAATAATAATAATAATATATTTGATTTGCGTACACAGATACACAAGAACAGAGAGACACGAAGATGTGAATACGTATACTATAGAAACATGCTGTAGGCGGATGGTTAGGAAAATTTCATGAAAGGCAAAGAAGAGACGAAAAGGAAGAGGAAGTAAGTAAGTCTTTGCCAATCCCGCAGCATGGGATTGCCACATATTCACGGAACTTGACTTGATTCTGCATACTATTTTATAAAACCACTCAAGTCTTGGCCAATCCCCTACAGGGGGTATGTGCCACGCGGAACAGGCGAACAAAAACAAGACTCTCGCACTGCCAACGCCTACTTTATTTAGATGCCTGCCGCGTGAGAACAAAAACAGCTGCCACACCTTTTCCCTCTTTCATTTTCGGCATTTTGCATAGCCTCCGAAATAGTCGTGTTTAGCTGCATATCTCAAATAACTCTCGAATGACGCGTCCCTAGGGGCCAAAAATAAAAAAAAATGCCGTCATAATAGTGTTGGTCGTGACCGCCACTGCGCAGCGCTTGCTCAAAACTGAAGGCAGGACGGGTCCGCTGGCAACACGAGCCATTCGTCAGGCATCTTAATAAAGGAGGCATTGACACTGCATGTATGTTCACCCATTGCTTCAATTCGGGTGCATCCTATACGCTAGAGTGCCTGCTTATAAGCTTCATCCCCCTGTAGTCCTCGAGAGAAAAGCTTCGAGGTTATGCTTAGGTACTCCGTACTTTGTAGCAACCAACGTCTTGTATATGGGAGCTAGGTTCCTTTCACTTGCTATCCAGTTTAAATTGTTAGCAGTACTGTCATTTCTAAGGCTGTTAGGCATTCAGAAACAGTTTTTATTGCCCATCTTCAATTGCTTTTTGGAGCATTTCATACGCCACAAATTTTAGTAATACAAAGCCTTCTTGACAAAATAAACATTAAAATTATGACCTGTGTGTAATCAGTAATAACAACAACTTTATGGAAAGAGAGTTTTAATATAATTTTTCAAACAATGCAAAAGTATTTTACTGTGCCTATTATATGCTATATTGTAACGAACAAATACAACGCCGGAAGCTAAAACAGCTATTTATTAATGGCGAACTTGTGCCCGTCAACTAAATACACAAAGGTTGTTGTTGTTGTTGTTGTTTCCCTGTGCAAATGGCTCGTACCCAAAGAAGGGGATTGGCCGATTATAAGGTGAATTTGCCCTAAACTTTCAGCATTGCGTCATTCCTACAATTTTTTTTGTAACTTAATTTTGATTTGAAATACCGATATCAAGTTTGCAGAAAAAAAAAGAAAAATAGTGAGACAGCAATTTAGCAAGAAAATCGTTTAGTCGCAGTGATGTATTCTTGAACGGCGAATAAAACATCTCTGTGGCTGAAACCCAGTGTAGAGGCTCCAAATGAAAGAAGATCAGGTTGTGATATTTGCAAGCCCAGTCATTGAAGAGGTGGTGCTAGTATGCTTTGCCTGAATAAATCGAAACGGCGACAATTTAATAAAAAATGACTGATCGTTTCCTCTTGATTACAGTAAATGCACATAGGGGAATTCAATATGCCTGATCTATGCAAGTAAAAATTGAGGGAGGTAACGCGGCAACGAAATTTCGTGATGACAACTTCCATCATCCTTGATTTAGTCAGTTCACTGCGCCAGGAAAATAACAAGTGTTTGTACTCTGGAGAAGCCGTCAGTGCAGGGTTAGATAAATTTTGCCTGATTTTAAGTGTGCGAAATCGCGCCACCGTAATGTATACTGTATGAGGGAAAATAGGAATAATTGGTGTCGAAAGGGATGCCTTCGCAAGAGAATCAGCTATTTCGTTTAACAACAAACCTTTGTGCCCTGGTGTCCAGATTAAATGAATACTTCGGAGATGACAGGGGATCAACGATTTAAAAAGTTTCACTATAGGTGAGTGACCAGATGCGGACAGAGAAGAGCACACTGATAATGAATCAGTTATGACTGCTACAACTGGAATGGAAATATTTACCTTTCGCAAAGCTAACATTATTGCCATGAATTCAGCCAGAAAGACAGGAAGAAAGTCCGGTAAGCGAAGTGAAAATGACCAATCAAGTACGGGGCAATATATTCCAACGCCTGATTTTTCATGTGATTGAGATGCGTCCGTTGCTATAATGACATTTGTTGGCAGAGTACTTAAATGGTCCTGCAATAAACCATTTAAAATGCCTGTAGGTAATAGCTTTGCGTGAGTTGGGAAGATATCATGGTAAACAATTTCTGAAGAATTTTGTTGCTCAGTTAAAGGAATCAGATCACGAACGTGTACATTTAGGGGCTCAAGTAACGATTGAACAAATACTATTTGTGGTTTGGTAAATCTTGGCCAATGCACGGAGAAGAAAAGGTCAGGATTGGAAATAAAAATAATTTGTTCAGGGTTAAACGGTGCTTCATATAGTCGTAAAAAGGTCTGCACAGTAAGAATGTTAAAGCGACATAATAAGGTTGGTATTCGTGCTTCAAGGTATAACACTGCATTTGCAGTATACTTTGGAAGTCCTAAGCAGAGCCGTAAAGCCTCTCTTTCCAACAGAACGAGCGGGCGAAGTTTGTAGGCTGGCGCACCAGAAAAAAGAATGCAGCCAAACTCCAACACAGGTCGGACATACATTTTATATATAATCAAAAGTGCCTTTCTTCTCATACCTGATCTACAATTGCTCAACCTTCGCAATACGCCCATCGCGCGTACTGCTTTTGTCGCGATGTATTCAATGTGAGGGCGCCAATTTAGATGCTCATTATACATAACTCCAAGATATTTCAATGATTGTACTTGTGGGATATCTTGAAGCTTGTAATTAATAGATATGTGCACGTGATCTTTAATTGGAAAAACGAGAATAGCACATTTACCGGTATTCAGGTTCAACATCAATCCATCCAACCAATGTTCTATTTTATTAAGATATGTTTGCAAGATAGTGTAGAGACAGTGGAAGTCATGTGCCATAGCAAAGAAAGCAATGTCATCGGCATAAACATAGGTTTTCACTTCTGGATGAACGGGGATGGTACTAAGCAATATGTTGAATAAAACCGGGGAAAGTACTGACCCCTGAGGTACACCTCGGGTTTGCTTGTGCTTACAGGAAGAGAAACCGCCTTGATAACAATAGAATTCTCTTCTACTTAAAAATTCCGTCACCCATGCTACTATATAAGGTGGAAGTCCATGACTCCATAACTGATTAGTCAAGATAGAATACTCTACACTATCATATGCTTTACATATGTCTAACGTTACTAAAGCCGCAAAGTGCTTTTTGTGACGGGCAATATGAATACGACTTTCCAGATCTACATGTGCATGCCATATGGAATATCCAGATCTAAAGCCAATTTGGGAAGAACTCAACAGTTGTTTCTTGTTAATAAACCTAATTATACGACCATGAAGTACCCTTTCAATAAGTTTTACTACATTAGATGTTAAGGCTATCGGTCGTATGTTGTCTAAATTATAGCCTGCCCCCTGTTTCTTAAGCAATGGTATAATTTTCGCAATCTTCCATTCAGAAGGGATCCATGCTCTTCTAAGGGAATAATTGACGAGACCTAACAGATCATTCGGATATTCCCTGTGAAGTATTTTTAGCATTGTATTTGTTATTCCATCGGGGCCTGGTGCTGCATTTGGCAATCTTTCCATAGCCTGATTTAATTCGGAAGCCGATATTTCTGTGTAGTCATAGATGGTTGTTGTGTAAGCCGAATTAGGAAGATGCGTTGAGAACCTGTTCTCTAATTCTTTAGCCAACTGATTCAATGATTCCTGTAGTTCCTGTGAGGTGTAACTACTGAGTCAACGTTTCCTGGTATAGGGGTCTTCTTCCTACCACGAAGGAAGTTGAATAAAGCACGTTTGTTATTTGATTTAGACAGGTACTCGAAATGTTCTTGGTCATATTGCTCTTTCGCTCGCGATACAGTGCGTTTAAATGTTGCCGCAATGAACTGATAATCCTTCCAATTTTTTGGACTCTGATTACATATAAGTCTTTTCCATGCAGCTTTTCTTCTTCTATAATCTCGTGTGCACTCATCATTCCACCATCTACTAGGTTGGGCACTTTTGGATGACGACGAAGCAATTACAAATTCTGAAGTGTTCTTGGAGATTTTTAAAGCAGAACAGAGATTTTTGCCGAGGTCTTCATTTTGACCACTGGACACTGCCCTAATGTTGGAACGCAAGCAGTCTTTAAATTTTTTGTAATTGATCAATGTTTTCTCTGTCCTTTCAATAGATTTCACAGCACATGAGATTTCAAAGTATACAGGAAGATGGTCACTGTTTGAAGAGAAATCAATTGTTTTCCAAGACTTTATTGAAACACTTGGGCTGCAAATCGTGAGATCTAATACCGATCGTGTCCGTCCGCGAATAAATGTAGGCTGTCTATCATTTAGGCAGGTAAGATTTTTATTAATCATCCAATCCCACAGAAGAGTACCAGAATGGTCTGTTCGAAATCCCCATGAAACATGATGTGAGTTGAAATCACCAGTCAGAAGGAAATCATTCTTGCAATTAGCTAAGGCAGTATCTAATTGTTGAGTATTATGCAAACCCGTTGGAAAATATGCGTTTATAAGTGAAAAAGGGTGGTGCCCGGGCAGACAGAGGTCTATTGCCAAAATTTCACAGTCTGTGGACATAAGCTGAAAAGCTATGCTCGCTGTGCGGCAAAATTTATTCGAGACTAGTATAATTAGACCACCTCCTAGTGATGGACGGTCTAACCGAAATGCTTTAAAATTGTTTAAATGATAATTCTTAACAGGGTTAAGCCAGGTTTCCTGTAATAAGATTATATCCGGATATAACTGAATAATTAAGCAAAGTAAGTCAGTAGAAGCAGAAATCAAAGACCTACAATTCCACTGTAGTACTTTCAAGGTATCTATGTTGACGAGCGAAACACTTCAGCAACGGCAGCTTCTAAAATACCCTCCTTAAAAAGTGCACTGGCATTTTCGCTGACCTTTTTGGGTTTTGTGTTTGGGCAAGGAGATTTTAATGGAGATCCAGTGCGCTTCTGACGCCTGAAATCTTGGCATACGTCCATTTCATTCTGATCCTCCACGTGGGTCGACGTAGAAGGTACGGACAAAATTGGGGTTTTCTCCTCGCGGGATTGTCGCTGTGGGGCTAAATTCGGTATAACTTCCACTGCACAAGGTGCCGACTTGGCCATCGGTACTGCTATTGCAGAAGCCAGCTGTGTCATCTGTGAGCAAAACACTTGAGAGATGCACTCACTCACGCTCGTAACTATGTGTTCCAGCGCTTTCGACATCGCCTTTTCTACTGCAGCCTCAATAAGATTAAGAATCTTCGTCTCACTCAGTTGTTCGTGCCTCGACGCGACTCCGGCATATCCAAAGGATCTATCCTTCACAACTGTTATTGCTTCTCGCCGCGAGCAACGACGTCTGTCCATGATTTCTAGAAGTTGCGTTTCATTAGACCTTGCGGTGCAGTTCAGATAATCGGCCGCGTGATTTCCTGCACAGAGGCAGCACTTTTCGGTTTCGGCGATGCACTCCTTCGATGGGTGGGTATCGCCACAGATGCGGCAACGTGAATTTGATTTGCAGCCTCCTGCACTGTGACCAAAACGCCAACAGTTTTGACATTGGAGAGGACGAGAAGCGAGACGTTCGACTCTGAAAATGAGCGGCCATATTTTCAACTCGGATGGACAGGAAGTGCCGGCAAAGGTAGCAATAACCGACTCAGTGGGGACTTTCTCACCGTTAACTAATCGGTTGCATCGGTACACAGCTATGACCCCAGCATCAGACAGCTTTTCCAGAGTCTCAGCGGGCGTTAGTGTAGAGTCGACTCCTCGTACAATTCCCTTAGTGCACGCTAAATGAGGCGGGATAAATGCACTTACCGGGACCGAAGCAAATGTCTTGCATTTTAGGATGTCAGAAACGCACGAAGGATCTGACGATCTGCATACCAAACCACCTCTTCCGAACTGACGAACATCACTTATCATCTGAAAGTGCGGCGTCATGGCCTGCAACCCCACCTGGATCGCCTTCGGGTTGTTGAGCCTAATAAATCCACCACTCGAGGGCACCAGCGCAACAGGGATGCTTCCAACACCACTGCGGAAAAAATATTCCAATGGCAATTCATCATTAGGCAAGGAGGCTGACCAAGGGCTATGCCCTTGGCCAGGAGATGAATTAGACATTAGCACTAATTCAATTGCTTAAAGAAGTAATATGCAACGTTAGCTAGTTTCGACAGGTCAAATTCACCCAAAAACTCAGCCAAACCACCGTCCGAAAGAGTCCGAAGGGACGAGCCCGGTTCAGAACGAAGACGCTTCTGGAACGCTCTGGAACCGATGGCTTCCGACCACACAAAGGTGTTGAGCTCACTTGTGAAAACCTCGTCAACTTCTTCTCTTGCGTCTCGCCTCAAGCTGCTCCTCGAAAAACCGCCAGCGTTCTTTTTCCAGCGCGTGGTGTAGTGACACGTGCAGCCAGCGTTGTATGGCACGTTAATAGCTTCGCGCGTTTGGCTTGTCCGTTAGTGTGGCAGAATTCATAGCAGCAGGAAGCGGCGCAGGACTTCAGCAGGTGCCTAACAACATGCGGCATTAGTCCCCCTCCCGAAACGCATCGTCCCGATGCGTACGCTGACGTCAAACAGTTTTGTAAAGTAGTATTTATCTGATGTTTGAGCACATTTATCAGTTGTCTCGTTCAGTGCCTTTCGTAGTACGGTTTCATTCGTACTACATGTACGACTTCTGGGCGATTCCTGCGTCGGGTTGAGCACACTTGCCCTTCAGGAATTACTTCGTAGTTTAGCGTGCCTAACCGGCGAAGTACTTTGTAAGGGCCGAAATAGCGCCGCATCAGTTTTTCCGATAGGCCAGGTGCACGTATAGGTGTCCACACTCACACTTTGTCTCCGGGGTTGTACTCTACGTCTCTCCGCTTCAGATTATAGCGACTTGCGTCGGAGCCTTGTTGCAAAATGATACAATGTCTTGCCAAGTGCCGTGCCTCTTCTGCCCTTTCTATGTATTCGCTGATGTGTGGGTCACTCTCATTCGAATCATTGACCGGTAACATCGCGTCTAAGGTCGTTGTGACCGTCCGACCATAAACAAGTTGAAATGGCGTGAAGTGTCTCGTTTCTTGTACTGCGGTATTGTACGCAAACGTAGCATAATGCAAAATACTGTCCCTTGTCTGGTGCTCAACGTCCACATACATCGAGATCATGACGGCGAGAGTTCTATTGAGCCTTTCGGTTAATCCGTTTGTTTGCGGATGGTATGCTGTAGTTTTTCTATGGTCGGTGTGGGTGAGCTTCATAACAGACTGCATCAAACGGGCAGTAAATCTGTAATGACAACCTGCGGTGCGCCATGTCGTAGTACAATCTGAGTGACGAAAAACTGGGCTACTTCGTTCGCCGTTCCTTTCGCAAGAGGGGATGTCTCAGCATACCGAGTCATGTAGTCTGTTGCTACAACAATCCAGCGCTTTCCCGATAAAGAGAGAAGAAATGGACCATGCAAATTCATTCCCACTTGCTGAAAAGGCCCTTTTGGTGGCTCTATTGGTTGCAACAGACCCGCTGGTTTCGATGGTGGTATTTTGCGTCTCTGGCAATCCCGGCATCACTTAACATAATGGTGAACCAAATCCCTTAATTTCGGCCAATAATACTTCCGGCGAATTCTGGCCAAAGTGCGACTACTACCCATATGGCCAGCCGATGGGTCGTCATGACACACTTCTACGATTTTTGCTCAGAGAGATGATGGTGCAAGAAGCAGAAACGTCTCACCGGTGTTTACGAAGTTGCGCTTGTATAGGACGTCGTTCCGGAGGACATAGGGTGTCAAACCACGGACGAAAACTCGTGGTACCTTAATTTGGTGACCCTCCAAGTATTGGATAAGCGGGCGTAGTTCCGGGTCCATTCGCTGAAGACGAGCCATCTCCGACAACTCCAAGAAATGGGATGTCTTGTTCTTGTTCAGTTGATGGAGACTCAACAGGTGCGCGAGACAGGCAATCCGCGCCATTGTGCTTGAGACCGGACTTGTAGACCACAGTGACTTCATGTTCCTGCAGACGCAGGCTCCATCTCGCAAGTCTTCCTGAAGTGTCCTTGATGATTGCCAGCCAACACAATGAATGATGATCACTGATTGCTCGAAACGGCCTGCCGTAGAGGTATGGGCGAAACTTGCTGATGGCCCATATTACTGCGAGACACTCTTTCTCTGTCGCTGAGCAATTGGACTCAGCATTCAATAGAGTGTGGCTCGCGTAAGCAATGGCCTTTTTTTCTCCATTCTGCCGCTGAACGAGGGTGGCACCGAGAGCAAGGTTACTCGCGTCGGTATGTATGTCTGTATCGGCCTCTTCGTCAAAAAGGGCGAGTATTGGAGGAGACTGCAAACGGCGTTGCAACTCTGAGAAAGTCGCTTCTTGTTCTTCCCGCCAAGAGAATGGTACACTTTCTTTCGTTAGCCGTGTCAAAGGCTCAGTGACCGTAGCAAAGTTTTCAAGAAAGCGTCTGTAGTAGGCACATAGTCCCAGGAATCGTCTGACGGCCTTTTTGTCTGGCGGTTTCGGAAAATTTTCAACTGCTGCAATCTTTTCCGGGTCTGGGCGGACGCCTTCTGCACTAACTATGTGCCCGAGGATCCAAAGCTGACGAAATCCAAAGTGACACTTTTCCGGTTTGATGGTCAGTACTGCCACGCGAATGGCATCCAGTACCATTCGTACATCCAGTACATCCAGTACCATTTCTCAGTCGGTGGATGTGCTGCTCGAAGGTAGAAGAAAAAACCACTACTTCGTCGAGGTAGACGAGACACGATTGCCACTTGAGTCCGGGGAGCACAGTGTCCATCATCCTCTGGAAGGTAGCGGGGGCAGAGCACAAACCGAAAGGGAGCACTTTGGACTCGTATAGTCCGTCTGGGGTCACAAACGCCGTCTTCTCGCGATCTCGTTCGTCAACCTCGATCTGCCAATATCCACTTTTTAAGTCCAATGATGAAAAGAAGTGAGCATTGCGTAACTTATCCAAGGCATCATCGATCCGTGGAAGTGGGTAAACATCACGCTTTGTGACTTGGTTCAGCTTTCTGTAGTCAACGGAAAACCGCAGAGTGTTGTCCTTCTTTTTGACTAGCACTACCGGTGATGCCCACGGACTGTTAGATGGCTGGATTACATCATCGTTGAGCATTTTCTGCACTTGGTTCTTGATGGCTGCCCTTTCTTGAAAGGGCAGCCATCAAGAACCAAGTGAAAGAACGATTGGTTTCTCCGCGAGTGAAAGAACGATTGGTTTCTCCGCATGACAGAAGGCGACGGCATTCTCCGTAGAAAACGAAACCTGATGTAATTGTTACGGACGTTCGTCACTATGTTTGCTTATAGCGGACGAGAAAGGATTAACATGAACAATTTATTTGATGGCACGGGTGGAACGGCTGACGGCGCACGGATACGCTACCGTGTGCAGCGCCGTTGAGTCGGACGTCGCAGCCAACCCAGCAGTCAGGGTCGCAACTCCGGAGGTCCAGGATCAGGCCACTGCTCACGAGGACCACACCCGGTAGGTCTCGCCCACGAACCTGCTCCCGGCCATTGCACCCAGGCAGGAGCCGTTCTGCAGGCCCCGTCCTTGGACCTTGTACAGGCCGACGGACTCGACCTCGAACAGACACACCGGGGTTCGACCTGGCCGACACGTACGGGTTCCACGTCCGGCTCAGAACGCTGCCAGGAACTCGTCCTCTCGAGCGACCCGCAGGTCGCGGGTTCGATTCCCGGCTGCGGCGGCTGCATTTCCGATGGAGGCGGAAATGTTGTAGGCCCGTGTACTCAGATTTGGGTGCACGTTAAAGAACCCCAGGTGGTCAAAATTTCTGGAACCCTCCACTACAGCGTCTCTCATAATCAAATGGTGGTTTTGGGACGTTAAACCCCACAAATCAAATCAATCAATCAATCCTCTCGAGCGGCGCACCGCTTCGTCTGCCTTCACTAAGTCTACACAGAGGCGATGTGCGACGCTCTGGTGACACCGGCGCTTGATGGCATGGGTGCGGCTACGGAGCAGTCAACCCGCATCGGAGACGCGATGCTCCATGCGTGTAAATGGCCAGTCCGTCCAGCGAACAGCTTGCGTCGAGACGCGATGCTCGGCGCAACCGTGACCATTAGCCAGGCCACGTACGTTGCTGTGCCGAATGTCTGACCACGGAGACGCCTCGCCGAGATCCGCGATGCCCCCGGCAAGGAAAAGAACAGCAGGCCAGGCCGCACCCCGAGATGCAGTACTCGTGCCGGCGACGTCACTCCTGCTGGTAGTTGGATTGCAATAGCGTGTACAGCCGCGTTCCCTGGCCGAAACCTGGATCACCTGCGTCCGACGCTTCGGCCCGCTGTCTCCCGTCTGCCGCGGCTTCGGCTCGTCCCCAGCCACAAAGCTTACCGCCACGTAAGGGTCACACGTGGCCCAATCGTGGCACGCCACTTCTATGGGCCACCGCTAGTCATCAGCTGATTGGCGCACAGTTGCCTCGTAATCGCACGTGCCTTGTCCCGCACCTTCGTCATTGTCATTTTTTTCGAATCCTCACACCTGGGACTCCTGCAAGTCGATGACTGCATTGTTTGTTTGCAAAAAGTCCATGCCTATAATCAGTTCCCGGGAGCACTCAGGAAGCACAATAAAGCTGGCGACATACACATATCCTCTTATTCCTATCCTTGTGGTGCATAACCCCACGGGACTAACTAAGTGCCCTCCAGCGGTACGTATCTGAGGTCCGGTCCACTCAGTCATCACCTTCTTAAGCTTCTTTGCGAGAGTATTACTGACAATGGAATAGTCTGCATCAGTGTCTATAAGCGCAATGGCTTCGACGTCGTCGATCGTCACTAATATTTCAGAGGTAACGTCGCTACTACTGCACTTGTCCGTCGTTGCGTAACTGCCACCGTCCTGTCGGGCTAACACTGGAGGGTCTTCAGTTGTCAGTATATCAGTGGCCTCACCTCCAGAGGTCGCTGGCTCTAGTTTTCCCGCCAGCATGGAATCAAAGTCTGGCAGCTCGTATTTAAATGACAAACAAATAATAAATATAGCCGCAAGAGTCGAGGAAGAAGTAGGCGAAATACCAGGCAAGGACTGGGAGTATAGTGAGCTGTTACATCTAATGACGAAGGAGATAGGGAAAGAGAAGAAAACTGTTTGCTGGAAAGGAAAAAGGAAGCCAAAAAGTTGGTGGAACAAGGAAATCCGGGAGGCGATCGAGAAGCGACGCGAAGCATCACGGGAGCATAGAAAGGCAAAAAAGGAGAAGCGGCCACAGGACGAAGTCAAAAAAATATGGGAAATATATTTAGAGAAAAAATCCCTTGTACAGAAATTGGTAGAGGCAAAAATTAAAGGTGAAAGTGAACGCTGGATGACAGAGATACACGAAAAAAAAAGGAGGCCACGCCTAGGATTTTTTGGAGCCACATAAAGGCGCTAGGTAGGAAGTCTGTCACAACGCAACAACATATTCTAGATGAAGGAGGAAATCAATTGGAAGGGTACGAAGCGCTAGGTTACATCCAAAAGGTAACAGCCGATTCGTTTAAAAAGAGCGTCCAGGGGATCTCCCCGGTGAGTAAAAGTGTGGCGGAGAAAGCAACAGAGGAAGAGCTAGTACTTGATAATTTCAACTGGAAAAAGGCCGAAGGAAAAATTCCAAAGCGCACTGCCGCGGGTTTAGATGGGATTCCCGTTAGCCTCATTAACGAACTAGGACATAACACTAAAGAAGCATTGTTAAAAGCAGTAGAAAAAAGCTTAAAGGACGGACAAATACCGGACAGTTGGCGACAAAGTAGAATGAACTTAATCTATAAAGGCAAGGGCGAAAAGGACAAGATTCGCTCGTATAGACCACTAACCATTACATCGGTACTATACAGGTTGGCGATGCAAGCAGTAAAAATGAAAATAGAAACATGGGCCGAACATAACGATATTTTGGGAGAACTTCAGAACGGATTTCGAGTCGACAGGCGGTTAGACGATAACCTGTTTGTTCTCACTCAGTGTATAGAAATATCTAAAATAGAGAATAGGCCCTTGTACGTGGCTTTTCTAGACATCACTGGGAAATACGACAACGTTAATCAGGAAATTTTGTGGGATATATTGAAAGGAATGGGCATGGGCGACGACTGTATACAGCTTTTGAGGGAGATATACCGAGAAAATACAGTTTGCATAGAGTGGGAAGGAATGCGTAGCAAAGAGAACGTTGAGGTTAGCAAGGGTCTGAGACAGGGATGTCCTTTGTCCCCACTGTTATTCATGCTGTACATGGTGAGTATGGAAAAAGCGCTAGAAGGTAGCAACATTGGTTTTAATCTGTCACACAAACAGGGCGGCATGATGATTGAGCAGAAGCTTCCAGGTTTATTTTATGCGGACGATATCGTCTTATTTGCGGACAGTCGAGATGATATACAGCAGCTGGCGAATATATGCGGAAGGGAAGGTGAAGCTCTTGGACTAGGATTCAGTGTAACGAAGTGTGGATTGATGGTATTCAATGATCCCTGTGATCAGACGGTGTCCATACAAGGCCAAGAAATACCGAGGGTAAGCGAATACAAGTACCTTGGAGTATGGGTAAATGAGAGTGATAGATACATGGAGGTACAGGAAAAAGCCTCGGCAGCAAAAGGAAAGAGGAATGCGGCAATAATGAAGCACAGAGCGTTGTGGGGATACAATAGGTATGAGGTGCTTCGAGGTCTGTGGAAGGGTGTAATGGTTCCAGGGCTTACTTTTGGGAACTCAGTGGTGTGCATGAGGGCAGAGGTGCAATCGGGAATGGATGTAAATCAAAGGACTGTGGGACGCCTCGCGTTGGGTGCTCACGGGAAGACGACAAACGAGGCTGTAAAGGGCGATATGGGGTGGGCATGTTTTGAGGCGAGGGAAGCGCAGAGCAAAATAAGGTTCGAAGAAAGGCTAAGAAATATGAAGGAGAGTAGATGGGCAAATAAGGTGTTCCGTTATTTGTATAGGAAGAGCGTGGACACACAGTGGAGAAAAAGAACTAGAAGACTCACTAGTAAATATACGGCTGGTATTGTAAGCCATATGTCAACAAAGAGCGTTAAGGGAAAAGTCAGGGAGGCGGAGAGGATTTACTGGATGGCAGCTATGGAGAAAAAACCGGCTTTGAGTAACTACCGAAAGGGCAAAAATGAAATAAGGAGGGAGGCATTTTACGATAATTCAAGGGGAAGCGCTTTACTGTTTGAAGCGAGATCGGGTTGCCTTAGAACGCGTAGTTATAAAGCAAGATTCAGTAAAAAGAAGAACAATGCACATGCTGCGGGAAAGATAAGGAAACGGCGGAGCATGTTCTGATTGAATGTGGAGATATCCACCCAGGTGTACGTTTGGGCACGAGCCTACAGGAAGCCTTGGGTTTTAGGGACAACAATGGAAAGCTGAACACACCCGCGATTGAAATAAGTAAGAGACGGTTAGAGTATTGGTGGCAGAAAATTAGAGAGAAAGGACAAAAATAAATATTGGAAAAATAAAATATGGACAGTGTGCCGTAAATGGCAGAACTTAAGCTGAAAATTTTCCTTTTTTTCCATTAAGATAGAATTTATCGAAGTAGAGGCATTAGGCCAACATCAAAAAAGAAAAAAAGGTTTTTTTTTTGTCGAGCCTGGTGGCATACTTGTCACCACCCCGTTATAAAGGGGACGCTCATAGCATCCATCCATCCATCCGCCGCGGGCTAGGTGAACGTGATCTTCGGAGATTTGATGACGGACGATGACTCGGCGACCGATAGCGCATCGGTGCTGTCGAACGTAACTCCCGTTGTTGCGTGTCTTGAGGTGAATAGCGTGAGCACAAGTATTCATCGACTTCGTAGGGCCGTTCACCGTTCCGTGGGCATGGTGCATTGACTGGAAAACCACGCAGTCCCGCTCGACGATACTGGCACGCCCGGTAAAGGGGACCTGCTTCTCCGCAGTGGTAGCAAAGGGGCCGCCGGTCTACAGTGCGCCATACATCGCTCTTACGTGGTCTTGCTTCCGGCATTGGTAGCGGCGTACTCGGAGAAAATGTCGGAGGCATCACAGCAGTCGCAGCCGTCTGATTCATGCGTCCGAGGTCCTGTCGTACAGCTTGCGCGTACGACAACTGAGGCGGAGGCTCCGGATGTGTGCGCTGTAGTACCTGAGGTTGTGGTTGTAGAACCGCTTGCCGCACTTTTTCGTGCACAACGTTGGCAAGTGAGGACATCGCTGGATGAGCTTGAGTCATTTGTAATGTCTGAAGTTCTTCCCTTACGACAGCCCTCACCATTTCACGCAAGAGGTCAATGTTACTCGTGAGGGTTGTCGACGCCGCGCTAACAGATGAGACGCCTACGTCCCTGTTGTATTGGCGCGCACTGCTGCAGCGTCTTTTCTATCATGGTCGCCTCTGATCTGAACTCACAAAGAGAGCGCAGTAGATTACGCACCAGGCCTGCAAAAAGCTGCTCCTTCTCTCCACGCATCAGGTGCCGCAACTTCTTTTCCTCAGCCATGTTTGGGTCGGCCCGGCGGAACAGTCGGGACATGTCTTCAATGTACATGGTGACGCTCTCGTTGTTCCGTTGGTTTCGCGTCTTAAGAGCGGCCTCTGCCTTTTCTTTGCGGTCCGTGTTTGGGTACGTAGCAAGAAACTCTCTTCGAAAGTCGTCCCACGACAATAAGGACGCTTCGTGGTTTTCGAACCACGTACGCGCAGAATCTTGCGGTGCCACGTAGACGTAGCGAAGTTTCCTGTCTTCAATCCAACCGTTCAGTCTGGAAACGCGTTCGAAACCGTCAAGCCAGTCCTCGGAATCCTCGAAAACATCACCGTGAAATACCTCTGGTATGCGGGGCGGGTCCATGACGATATGAGATGTAAATGAAGTCGCTTGGGTGGCCATTGCAGGGGCTTCGGAACTTACGTCCTCCACTGGTCTCGAAGAATCGAAGAGGGCACCAAACTCGGGCTGCTCACCTCGTAGGCGACGACTCGTGCGTTGGTGTACGGGAGTCAACAGCGCTGTCTCAAACCTTCGTGGTTCTGGGCTATGTTCCGTATCCTGAGATGGGCTTGGAATCGATCCCGGCACCTCCACCAGTTTGTAACGAACAAATACTGCGCCGGAAGCTAAAACAGCTATTTATTAATGGCGAACTTGTGCCCGTCAACTAAATACACAAAGGTGTTGAGCTCTCTTGTGAAAACCTCGTCAACTTCTTCTCTTGCGTCTCGCCTCGAGCTGCTCCTCGAAAAACCGCCAGCGTTCTTTTTCCAGCGCGTGGTGTGGTGACACGTGCAGCCAGCGTTGCATGGCACGTTAATAGCTTCGCGCGTTTGGCTTGTCCGTTAGTGTGGCAGAATTCATAGCAGCAGGAAGCGGCGCAGGACTTCAGCAGGTGCCTAACAACATGCGGCCATATTAACGATTACCACTTGCATATGGCAATAAAGAAAGTCAGCGATGGATGCCTCACAAAGTGAAGAAAGATGTGGAATTTGAATTTTCCCCCCTATTTTAGATTGATCGTTTTCTCGCCGCCTTCCAAATTTAGTGCCAATATTTATAGAAGAAGTTTTAGCAATCATTCTAGCTCGGCGTAAACTATAGCAGCATCGATAACTTCGGCAGTAATTTTGACGGATTTGTTATTGGTATGTTCAGCCCTCCTTTGGGCATTATTGAGTGCTTTAAATCATTGGTTCCACTGCACATAAATTTAATAAAGATAGTTTGGGTTGCAGGGCACAAGGGCCACAAAAAAACGCACGAGCATGAATTATACGTATGGTTGAACACCCCGACCTTCGTGTCAGCAGCTCAGCACCATGTCCGGCCTGAGAGTTAAATCAAATACCTGAAAAGATGTCATAGACACAGTAAGCGAAGAAGCTTGCTTGTTATCAAAGGCAAGGAGAGCTCAATTTGCGCAATGATATCCGATAAAGCAGTGCGGAGGCAAAAATGATAGCAGACAATACAAGCAACAAGACGATACGTTTGCATGTCTGAAATGTACAGAAAGCAACGAAAATCTCTGTCGAACGTTGATGCACAGTCTTGCTGCTTTCTTTCAATGAAATGAATGCCCACACATAGTCCTGTCCGCGCTAGAAACTTAAGGGAGGGCTCGGAGATGGACGCCATAGACGACGGAGACCAGGGTGAGTTCATTTTTGCCTCTATTAGGAAGGGCTGCAGACGGCTTCGGGCTCCTTCTAAGCGTACTGGTATGCGCTGTAGTGAAACATATTAGATTAGCTCAACTTCTGCATCTCGGCATCGCTCGCCTCGCTAACTCATGCGCATTGGTCAAGGGGTGGTGTTGTGGGGGGTTAAGCTGGCGATCGACGTTATCAATCAATCGAAATGTTCTAATTAACTAACTCGATTAATTGAAATGCGGAAAATGATTATGACTAATGATGCACCTTCAATCGACTATTCATTCATCAATTTTACCATCCCTATTTTTATGGAGTACCCACATGGCTTGCTCCACCAATACACTTATGTCGATGGACGCCTCCCCAGTAGTATAGATTTGAGTAATTTAATGAGATTTTGTGAACTTCTAGAAGCTGATTACTAAAATCGCATGTTATACTGTAGCTAACAGTGACTGTACCTTTTCTTACCAGCTGGTGCTATTCGGTCTTTGTTGTCTTCATTGTATTACACTGTTTCTACTTTGCTAGGAAGGCCTTTGGCCCTTCTTATTAACTATGCCTATGGTGTAAGCACTATTTAAAAAAAACTGTGGGTGATTATAATGTTACATTAGCCCGCACTGTTTCTTTCTGCATTGGTCGCAAGCTGTTTATGATTGGTCGAAATTTTCTGGTTCCTACTCACAGCACCTATTCATAACACGATGCAACAAATGAACCATTGGCTAATGAGTACTCATGCACGACTACACACAAAAAATAAAAGGCACTATTTTTAATAGAACGTAGTTTTCGTCATTGGTTCTTCACTATTCATAAAAATGTTCAGTGCGTCTAAAATGACATGCTTGTTACGTGTCGTCACAAACCTGTCGAACCTCCCGATGTTAAAATGATGTTAAGCTTACTAAGCAGTGCATTACTATGCTGAACAATATCTAAGCAATTTTGAAGGCGCTGGACAGTGTCTCATTCTGAATGCAATTCAAAAAGGCTGGCCGCAAACCACATTGGCCGTGACTACTTATAACAGCTGGTGAGATGGATTCGTATGAGTATGATTAATATTTTCAGTGTTAGCATAACGACCTTGAAGTGTTTGTGCTTGTGTATGGGTTTGCGAACTCACCGTTGCTACAGTAGACGTGACTCACCTTACACTACAGTAGACGTGACATCATGCCTTGAACACTTGACGCCATGGCTAGTGTATGGTAGAGCATCGAACGAGTTGTTTGAAGAATGCAGGTTCAGGGCCCCATTCCAACAACAAATTGCCTAAATCAAGTGCTCCCTCAAGAAAGCTGCCTCCTTTGTGGTCAAAGATCAGATGATTATGCCTACGCAAACTGCCCTCATGTTTCTTATTTGAGCTGCCTCGAAAATCACCGATGAGTGCACGCGAGCACCCACCTGTTTTTCTTTTCTTTTTGAAACCTTCTGCGTTTTACAGTGGTAAAGTATGGAGTAGCAACCATGTACAACTCGCACATTGTCGGGTTACCAGTATGAGGCCACATTCCAGGCCTTTTCATGCAAATCCGTCAATCCACGGGACTTTTTACAGCGAAAGCTTTTATGAGATCAGAACACAGGTCACGTGCTGCGCCGTCGCTGTCCGTCCACCGCCAGTGTCCGTAACCAATATCGCAAGAAATACGGAAAATAAATCTCTGTAAATAAACCACCATGAACACAATAGAATTCGAACCCAGGTCCACTGCGTGCCAACCCAGCATTCTACCACTGAGCCACGCTGGCACTTGAAACTCATTTCAAAACTAGCCTTTGGCAGGCTTGATGACGGAAAAGGAATCTCGCTAATATGAGTAATACAGCGTTTTAAAACATCAAAGGAACAACCAGGAGTCACACAATGCAAATGGCGTAAAAAGTGGGTCGTCCAATGATCCCACCAATTATAAAAATGCCTGTTCTTGTTCACCTATTCACTGTGGCGCATACCCACTTAAAGAGACCTTGTAAACCACCCGTAGGTCGAAATTGAGCTGTGGGGAGGAAATCGTGGATGAGTGTACGACGAACACGGAGCCGGGACGATTTTTCGAAGCGGTACAGTAATAGCGAAGTTAGACACCTTTGATTATCAAAGCCACGTCCCTTTCGCTCTCCTGCGCTTCCCTCGGCTGGTATCCTCTCCTAAGCCCCTTTGCCCTCTCGCCAAGCGCCCCTCCCATGCACCTCCCAATCTCACGTGGCATACGTCATCGCTGAAGCGCTGCTTGAAACACTGTCCACTTCCGGTTGCCGTGACTTCGCCCGTCTAATCCGTCAGTTGCGTAGTTGCTGCGTTTTTGTTGGCGAACTGTGGCTACCGTAATCGTGCTGGTATGAACCCTGCCTTGCGCGCGTGTCTTCAAAGGATCACCAACGCTGAGGTGCACGCACGCGGGCAACACAACAAACAACAACAAGCTGCACGGACAGCTGCTTGCTACTGACCGGAAGTCGTAGGCTCTTGCTCGACCAATCACAGCATATTTGGCTCCGCGCGTCAGAGATATGGAACCGCGCGTCACGCGAAGGCCCGGAAAGAAGGAGGGATTGTTTTTTTTTATTTAGAATTCGTGGCTTGCCGACAGCTCGTAGCGCTGTCACGTGTAGAATCGTTGATCACGATGGCATTCTGCACATGATGCGCATATTTACTTGAATTGTTTGAAAAAATATCGGAGGTGGTTAACGTGCCCTTTAAGGCATAACTGTTGATCGTCGTCAGCCACTGCATAAAAGTATTACACAATATTCCTAGCAAGTGGATAGCGAATACCACGCTTTTCCGAAGAATGATCAAGGATAGCATAGTGAACACCAGCCTACTACACCAAAAGTATGAATTATGGCGTAGTGGATACTCAGCAAGAGTACTTGTAGCAAGAGTACTTGTAGTAGTTACTCAAAAAGCGTTGAAAAAAGGCTCCTAAAGGCCACTCTTCTAGCTCTTGCTGCGACAGTGCTGCGCGTTTCGCGAAGGCCTGGCGTTTTTTTAAACCTGGTGGGGAATTCCATGGCGCTAATATTTGACACACGATCATCATGGATGTGAGGCCACCTTTTGCCATTACTCCTGCTGTAGAAATAGTCATTAAAATACTTTGTCAGCGCAAAAAGGACGGACAGCACTGTTTGTATGGGTCTTTTCTAAGGGTTTCGTTCTTTCTGCGTAGATAAATCAGTCTAAATAATCATGAACCAACTCTCCCAAGCAGCATTTTTAGCGAAGATTAAAATATTACTGCAAAAAGCGCCTCACGCTAGTAGCCATTTTTTGTTTGTCTCCAATGTTGCGTCCATGCATATTACAAATAATACATCATAATTGTCGAGGTTTTGCACCCAAAACCACAATATGATTAGTAGAAACTCCTCAGTTAAGAACTCTGAAAAATTCTATCTTCTGGGGTTCTTAAATGTGCACCTAAATTTATGCTAACGGATCTCTAGCATTCAACCTTTATTGAAATGTGCCCACTGCGACCAGGATTTTATCTGAGGTCAGTAGTCAAGCATCTTAATCACCAAGTACAACTGAAGCAAACAGCCGGTTTGTTTGACAAACAAATGCCCTTCCCACCTGGTTTCCTTTTCTGCTTAGCAGAGAAGTTTGTGAAGGAAGCAAAAAAAAAAAAATACAGCACCAACAACTCTTTGTAACTCCGCTAGTACTTCATGAATTATGATCATTTTTGTGCCCAGAACCCTACCGATATAAACAAAGGATCTGTGAAATCTGCTAAAATGTAGGGCTGTGCATTAGTAAAATATAAATTTCAGTTAATGAACTGGCATCCATGCATATATGGGTCAATGTAATACAAGGCTGTACTTGCTAATAAAGCCTGCATGTTGTTGTTGAGCCTAATTCAAGAATAATAATTGAACACAAATGTATATAATAAATGGAAAAATTGCTTAAATGCCTTTAGCGATTGGTTTCACATTTGAACTCGAAACACATATTTAGCTCTGTAAATTAAATGTATGTCAAATGGTACAGATGTTTAGAATCCTGTCAAGTTTCGTTCAACAGGAGCGCACTGTATTACACCCACTTTTACAAAAACATATGTACAACAATTTGTCTTTTCTCTCTCTCTCTCTTCATTTCCCTCTCAACCTTTGCTCTAATTGCTTCATACCACTCATAAAAGAATCGAAACTTTAAACAAGTGTGAACACCGAAACATATGAGAATTTTCAAACCCATGCGATGACATAAATAGGCTGCATATAACCGCAGAATCAAGTGCAGTAGCCAGGGTGTGCTTTTAACAAACTGAAATGCCACTCAATACATTAACCACAAGCACCTCTGCTGTGTAGTTATAGTTCTATCGGAATGCACATATCTTCGATGCTATCGTTTGGGGAAAAATAATCCGGATGTGAGAGAGTGAACGCCACACACTACTCTTTCTTGTCCCTTCACAACGGATGCCTAAGTGTTCTTGAAGTCATCGTATTTTCCACACATAGCTCTATGTTAGACCTGTTGCAACTATATTTCGATACTTTTCACTAATGGTTACTGTGATCAATCTGGAAAAGAAGCCACATTAGGTTCTAGGCTTCAAATAAGTACGTTTGAACTCAGTTCTCTTTTATAATCCGTTGGCATTCCTTGCAAGCTAAAAAATTTGCACTGCAGTGAGTTTATAATGGCACTACCATATAGATCGAGTGTAAACACTACAGCACTTCACAAGGCATGAGTCTCAGCCCAGAAACAGCCCAGAAAAATATCAAAGTTTACACCTTTCAATCTGGCTAGGTAAAAAAGTGGAAACCTGGGCCCATCCTGAAAGTTAAGAAAAAAACATTTCAGCTACCCGTTTCAATCAAGCCTGAGCCAGTAATTTAAGCAGTTTTGCTCAAACGTGTAATCGAGAACAGAGCATTCGAAATGTAAATAGAGTATAGATTTTGTTGGTGCATGCTCCGATTTAAAAACACTATCATTCCTTGCTTAAAGGGTTGGAAACAGTTTAGCAGCAGTTTAGCAGACATACAGGATACGATGAATGTTTGCTCAGAAGCGGTATACCTTGCTTTTTTTTCTACAAATGTTTTCGAACGTCGTTACACTCTGAAATATCTATGAAAATCCTTTCTTAGGATTCTTACTTAAGGTCTCAGCAGTGTGCGTTATGCACATTTTATCCCATGCTTTTTGTTCCCTACAATAAAGGTGTATGCCTTTCTAACAATATTGTTCCAGTAGTAGATGCTATTGGACTATATGGATAGAAATAACAAGAAGTGAACAAAGAGATTTTGATTAATTCGTGAACTTCGTTCCAATTTTGTAATAAAAGCATGCTTAAGCTATTCGACACTTACTGATTGGGTGCATATGGTTCAAAGCTAAGGGCATGAAATTCGTCACCGACTTTTCGCAAGACAGGTATTTGGTCAAACGTATAGATCTTGCTTCAGGCTGTGTTTAATAGACCCATTCCATTCCCGCACGTTACAACGCCGTGTCATGTAGCCCTTACACCTTACAGTGGAATGAGATATAAGCTCACACATACACAGAGCAAGTTCTGTGTGTCCATTTTGCATTACATGACTACTGGAAGCGGTGACCGAGTCACTGATTCCTTTACGCAAACTTCTCTAATGAACAGTTAGACTTTTCATGGTATATCATCAATTCGGAGCCCCGCGGCCGCTCTTGCGATGATAAATTCTGCGTATAAATTGATGATATTACATCTATTAATGCGATGAAAAAAGTGACGCTTCATATGTAAATTATGATAATTGCAAATAAACGGCACAGCACAGAGATGTTTCAATGAGTCAGCTTTGTTTTCACTAGTCTACAATAGATTCACTTTTTCTCTACTGAATGTGCCTCTAAATTTTCGTTATGCATATTTTCTACACTAAGGTTTGTTGCTGGATAGTTGATTCAATACTCGACGAAAACAAGTTATCGTATGATTGTACAGTTCAGGTCAGCGCAGTTTCAGGCGCATGTCTTTCGACACTGCGAGATCACTGGGTCATGATGATTTTAAAGTACACTCTTGCTCGGCAGCATGTATAAATCAGCGCAGCAGAAAGTTGGTGACCATGTCCGCCGTTGTCGCTTAGTCCCCATACAAGTACATGTTCATGCTTTTTAGCACGTTCTTGAACGACAAGCGCACGCATACTTCATTCTCCATATTCACATGAGGATTCGTTTAAAAATAACTGAAAAACTGCTTCTTAGGATGAGTTTGCGAAATGCTGCTAAAATCACTGCGGATTAATCCGTACCTCGCATCAAGGGTTTTGCCCGCAGCAGTTTCACGTTCACACACGAATCTCCACTGATGGAACGCTGTGCCCAAGTCGGGAAACGCTGTTAAGGGTTTCAAACGTGAAGGAGTCCATTTGCGACTACGCTGCTTTCGTATGCTAACTCTGCAAACGATATATTGAGAAATGGCACCTCAGCTGCGGCTTTTATGTCACGCTGTGCAGCAATATTCCCATACCAACACAAGTCAAGCAAACAGCGTCACAGAACTATGACCTAGGTCGTGCACAGAACATCTATGTAATACCATTGACAGCGTGGTCTGTGCCGCCACATAACACCTACAGTTTGATGCTGCTGTAACAGATCTAGGGAGAACTAAGGACAAACGGTCAAAAGATGTATTCATCAGTTGTACCTAGGCGAAAAGAGATAGCGAGGACGAAACGTCCTTAGAATGCTGGTGCATGAGCAAGATGAGCGCTGCTTTCCAAGTGGGCAACATTGGCCCGCTGGTTCATCCTAGGTTTGAAGATTTCGTCCATTCCTCCAGCCTCTACGCACTGATCTTTCACAAGTGGATGATTGGGCCCGGTTGGTGATTCACGATCGATGTACACTGCGAGGTTGAAGAAAAAAAAATGACTAGAAGATGAAGACAGGCGCGCACTCTAAAATGAAGGTTTTATAGCAAGGTATAGATATGGCTAGCAGAAACAAAAAAACCGTCTAGCAGCGGTGTGTCATGAGCTGTCTCGATTGGCTGTGTTATCAGTTACGTCGTTCGCGGCGTCGTGCCCAAGCGCGCGCGCCATTGGCTGCGTTGTGAGTTAGCTCTCGATGTCAAACGTTTGCAACAGCACGTCGGTGCAGGTGTCAGTGTGATGATTGCGGGAGCGTGTTCATCGTCGAACGCCTGCTTTGGCAGGAGTTTTTTCCAGCGGCACTTTGGCTTCGGCTGCGACCGCCTGTAGTTTGAGAACAACCACAGTGATTAACGCATTGCGAAACGCATTTAGCCACTCATTGCACTCATACAATGGGTGGCGTATGGGATAGATACTGTGGTTCACCCAAACCCAGTGTGTGGTCTAACCTCACGAACAGGTAACCAGTAATTGTGAAAGGCTTCAGTGCAACGCCGGAGTGAATCCACTGCTAAATAGCGGTGCCGAATGCCTTTAGCTTCGCTGGGTAACCATTTGTACAGAGTGCTTGGCGGAGTGCTTGACAGAGAGCCAGAAAAGTTGGCTTAAGAAACAACAACAAAGCAAACAATTTCCCCTAGGTCGCGCTAGGAAACCAGAGTGAAGCTGGTCGATTTCGTGGTTCCACAACATTTGGCTATTTCAATGTTTTAACGTCGTGTGGCCACGGGCTCGGCGTTGCTTCACTCGGCTTCCCGGATGACTGGGTCCTGACGCCACATCCCGTTCTCGTACACGGCTGGCATATACCAAGCAACAATTTGTATGATATAACTGTCAGTTCAAGCGCACGAATAAACAGAAAGGAAGAGAGGACAAGTGCTTTCTCGCAGGTAAACTGTTTATTAGAAAGGCAAGAATATATAAACAGGCAATCAAAAACAACGCACGCGTGTGCAGGCAAAAAGTACACACGTGGCACATCGAGAACACAAGGTAACAACAATTGCAACAATTTGTCCTCGGCAAGAGGTCGGCGAGAGGATCTGTCACTGACTGCGAAGTGGTTGGCCGGACCTGGACAATCAAAGTAGGGCCGGTCTTGGGGATTGACGTATGCTTGAACGCGTTGGCCGAAGAGCCCGAGTTCGTTGCCGCACGCTGCCTTGACCATGGAAAGACCTCACATAAGCGTCGATTTACCTGCCGGCTGCAGGTCGGTTGCCAACGTTCCTTGCTCTGCTTTCTTTTTGTATATTTGTTTTTTAAAGCATGTAAGTACGTAACAGGCAATAAAAGAAAGACAATGTAAGCTTCCTCACTTAATTATGTTTATTTCCACAGTTGTATAAATGCACTATGTTTTCCATGCAACATCGTTCGCATGGAATGACTTGCAGACGGGCCTCGTGCAAACCAACTACACAGTCGATGGAGTGGTATTCCTGCCAGATCAGTTCTCTCTTTCGGTAATTTTTTTGCGCTCTTGGCCATCAATACGTATCGGTGGGCGACGTTTTACGACCGAGATGTTAGGCTTGCATCGTTCTGTCAATTGCTGGCAAAGAGCTGGAAAAGAACAAACAGAACGATTAATACTTAGAGGAAGGCAGACTATTCACATGACTGGTTTCACAGTCGATGCTGTTTATAAGCTCTACTAGCTAAACTTGGAAAATATTTGTGTGTATATAGGCAAATAAAAAAAACTGTGGTCTTTACAATAATTATGTCACTCGCATGAGATTTTGAAACGTGCTGAAGCTCCAGGGCACACAGTTTCCTCGTAATATGGTCGGTGGGAAAAACCAACAGTACAACAAATAAATTAAGAAAAACACATCTTACCTTCAAGGCGGGTAGGCAGATATCTTTCTGTCAAGCGTTTACAGCTCCATTTGGTAACCTAATGTAACGTAAAAAAATTGCGTAGGACTTAAGCAACCAAGGCATGCATCGCACCAGACTTCTTTTCAGCACGGCGAGACCAGTGCATCACGCTATCCACACTTTTTGCAGACCTTGTTGCAGTGCTGCCGAAAGGAAAAAAAGCAATATTTGTCACGCTCTTTCAATATAAACAAATAAACAAAACACACAACAAGGCGTATATATTACCTGTAAACAATCAACGATGACTGATACAAGAGCCGTTCC
>WOVY01006851.1:0-96284 GCA_013436015.1 Rhipicephalus annulatus | reverse complement strand
GTCCCGGTGTCCTCGAATCCGCGATCCACCCATCTTCACTGGCGCTGATGGCACTGACGTGGAGGACTGCTCGCCATTACGAGCGCGTGAGCGTCCCCAACAAATGGGACGAGGATGGCAAACTGACCAACTTGGTGTTTTACCTTGCCGGTGTCGCCAGTTTGTGGTACAACAACCACGCGTCCGCTTTTGCACCTGGTCCGATTTCAAGACCGCAATCGTCAACGTCTTCGGCCGCCCTGCTGTTCGCAAGCTGCAAGCCGAGCAGCGCTTGCGTGAACGTGCTCAGGAGGCTGGTGAGTCATTCACCAGCTATATCGAAGATGTCCTGGACCTGTGTAACAAATCCAATCACACCATGTCCGAGTCTGACAAGATCCGAAACATCATGAAAGGCATTGACGGTGTTGCCTTCACAATGCTGCTCGCCAAAACCCCGGCACGGTGGCTGACGTCATCACACTGTGCCAGAGCTACGAGGAGCTCCGCCGGCAGCGTTCGATGATCCGACGCTCCCCACCACGAGCTGCAACGCTTGCTGGCTTGGAGGCCAGCTGTGACCAAGTGGCGTTGATGGCAGACCTGAAGTCCTTTATTCTGTGAGGAAATCGCGCGTCAGTTCTCGCTCCTGCCCATTGCCCACCAACCTGCTGTTCAACAATCGGCTACTACTCTTCTGCCTCCCATCCGCCGAGTGATTGAACAGGAAATAGCGGAGGTAATGCCTGCTTACCACCCCCAAACAGCCTCCGGCTCCTGCGTCCCTGAATTACGCGCAAGTGGTCGCCAGGCCGCCCCAAGTCGTTCAAGCACCCCGCCCCTCTGACCTACGCTAAAGCTGCTGCACGACCTCCGTCCTTTGCAGCGGGCGTGCCCGCTACGTGTGTTGACGTAACCCCTCAGCATCAGCTTCACTCCACCATGCAGCCACCGTTCCGTCCATCGGCCCTTACGACATAGGTGAGACCTACCCCGGTGAACAGATGGCGCACATCCGAAAACCGGCCCATCTGCTTTGCCTGTGGTTACGCCGGTCACGTGGCCCGTTATTGCCATCGCGTACAGCCGGCCTCCAATTTTTTCACCTGTTGCTGGCCAACTCAGCCGTCCTTATCACGAAGAACCGCCGTCTATGTCACCTCGGTCTCGCCCAGGTCCATCTCGAAGATCGCCGTCTCCACGACGTCGTTCCGTGTCCCCCATGCGGCCAAGTGCGGCTACTCATGAGCGGGAAAACTAGTCGTCGCAGTCCCCGAGGCAAGGACTGCGACGCTATCGCAATGTGAAAGCCCTCAGAGCAGCCCCTCGAATGTCATTGACGTGCTTGTGGACGGTGTTTGTGCATCGGCTCTTATTGATACTGGAGCTGCCGTATCAGTTATGGACGAAAAACTCTGCCGCTTACTTCGAAAAGTGACGACACCACTTTCTGGGTTATCCCTCCGTACTGCAAGATTGCACCGGATTCATCCTACAGCAGGGTGCACAGCTCGCGTTGTCATCCAGGACGTTCTGTATGTCGCTCAGTTCATCATCATTCAGGCATGCTCTCATGACGTCATCCTGGGATGGGACTTTCTCTCCCGCCATGACGCCGTCATCCATTGTGCCGCCGCCGAAATTGAGCTCTCACCCTTCTCGCATTTGACGCCAGAAGACAGTCCCCCGACACTGAGCAAGATTCTAACGAAAGACGATACAACAGTGCCTCCAAACTCGACGACGGCTGTGTCTGTCTACTGCGCTGGTCTCTCCGACATCATTGGACTTGTTTTGCCATCTGACCGCGCTTGCAGCAGGAAAAGGTTGCTAGTACCTTTCGCGACCGTGCAGGTCAACCAAGGCAACACTGATATTTTTGTAACCAACCCGTCCCCGTACGCTGTTACCTTGCTTCGAGGGGAATGTCTCGGCAGAGTGGAACCAGTCGACGACGCACAAGTCCTGGACGTATTCGATGACACGCGCGGTCCCAGCTCGTGTACCATCAATGCTGTTTTCACTTCTGATTCGTCATCTGCTGATGTATTTGGCCCTTCCATCGCTGACAACCTTACGGCCGTACAGCGTTCCCAACTTCTGGACTTGTTGCAAGAATATCGTTCTTCTTTCGATGTCGGGCGAAGTTCTCTCGGTCGCACGTCCGTTGTTACGCATCGCATCGACACTGGTGGCCCATCCACCTTTACGGCAACGTCCATATCGCGTGTCGCCTGCTGAACGTCGAGTAATTAATGATCAGGTTGACGATATGCTCCGACGCGACGTTATTCGGCCCTCGGACAGTCCATGGGCGTCTCCTGTTGTTCTTGTTGCGAAGAAAGACGGTTCTGTGCGGTTCTGTGTGGACTACAGACGGCTCAATAGGATCACTCGCAAGGATGTTTATCCACTGCCACGCATCGATGACGCGATTGACAGCCTTCATGGAGCCGATTTTTTTTCTTCTCTCGATCTGCGCTCGGGGGTACTGGCAAGTACCCATGGCTGACGACGCTCGACCAAAGACCGCTTCGTCACGCCAGACGGCTTGTACGAGTTCAACGTCATGCCGTTTGGTCTATGTAATGCACCTGCGACCTTTGAGCACACGATGGACACCGTTTCTGCGCAACTTGAAATGGTACACGTGCTTGTGTTACCTCGACGATGTCATTGTCTTTGCTCCGGATTTCTCCACGCATCTCCAACGTCTGAAAGAAGTTTTCGCACGTGTGAGCAATGCCGGCTTGCAACTAAATCTGAAAAAGTGCCGCTTTGCAGCACGGCAACTCACCATACTGGGGTACGTCGTGTCCAAAGACGGCATTCTTCCTGATCCTGCCAAGCTTCAGGCCGTGGCCGAATTCCCCAAACCTGCATCTGTCAAGAACTGCGTAGCTTCGTGGGCCTGCGCTCATACTTCCGACGCTTCATACGAAATTTCGCCACGATCATATGAAGCTCCTTGGAAGCAACGGGCCCTTCAATTCGTGGTCATCCGAGTGCGACGACGCGTTCGTGAAGCTCCGCCATTTGTTGACGTCGCCTCCCATTCTACGCCACTACGACCCTACAGCCCAACGGAGGTGCACAAGACGCCAGCGGTGTAGGCCTCGGCGCTGTCCTGGCGCAGCGAAAACCCGGATTCCCTGAATATGTCATAGCATATGCAAGCCGTACGCTCACGAGAGCCGAGAAAAACTACACCGTCACGGAGAAAGAGTGCCTGGCGATCGTCTGGGCTCCTACAAAGTTTCGACCTTATTTGTATGGTCGCCCATTCGATGTTCGTCACCGACCATCATGCACTATGCTGGCTTTCATCATTGAAGGATCCCTCAGGCCGTCTCGCCCGTTGGGCTCTTCGCTTACAAGACTACGACATCCGCGTGCTGTACCGCAACGGACGCCAGCATGCTGACGCCGACGCCCTCTCGCGCTCCCCTCTGCCTGAAGGTGATGTGCTCTGCACAGTATCCTCGGCTGCTGTTTCTGCCATTGATGTTGACATCATCGCTACCGAACAGCGAAAGGATAATTGGATCGGCCCGCTCATTGACATGCTCTCTGATCCATCCGCAACGCCATCCACGCGTGCCTTGCGTCGTCAAGCTCGCCATTTCGCCATCCGTGACGGCCTTCTACACCGACGCAATTACGATGCCGACGGCCGGCAGTGGTTACTCGTGATACCCCGCAGTCTGCGGTCAGAGATATGCAAATCATTCCATTCCGATCCGCAATGTGTGCACTCTGGGGTTTTCAAAACCTACCATCGCATTCGACAACGCTACTTCTGGCGCGGGATGTACCGCTATGTGCAGCAGTTCTTTCGCTCTTGCCTCGCTTGCCAACGCCGTAAACCGTCAGCCCACATGTCGCACGCCGGTCTGCAACCGTTATCTTGCCCTGACCGTCCCTTTGGGCGCGTAGGTATCGATCTCTATGGACCACTTCCTCTGACGTCGACTGGTAACCGCTGGGCCATCGTAGCCGTTGACCATTTAACCCGATACGCCGAAACCGCCGCTCTCCCTGTGGCTACTGCGCGCGATGTTGCGTCCTTCCTGCTGCATCGATTTATACTGCGCCAAGGACCACCCCAAGAGCTTTTTAGCGATCGAGGCCGTGTCTTTTTGTCGAAAGTCGTCGCAGCCATTCTGACGGAGTGCCATTCTGTCCACCGCAAAACTACTGCTTACCACCCACAGACGAATGGCCTCACCGAACGCTTTAACCGCACCCTCGGCGACATGCTTTTTATGTACGTTGCTGCCAACCACACTAATTGGGACAATATACTGCCATTCGTCACCTACGCCTACAACACCGCCCCTCAGAGCACGACTGGTTTTTCACCTTTCTACTTGCTGTACGGAAGACACCCGTCGCACACCATGGACACGATACTCCCGTACACGCCGGATCCATATGAGTGTACACCTATTTCCGAGACAGCCAGGCTTGCTGAAGAGTGTCGCGAGCTTGCCAAGACTTTTACGACGCAAGAGCAAGAGCGGCAGAAGAGTATTCGTGATGGCTCCACCACTTCTGAGCCCACGTTCCTTCCTGGTGCGCTTGTATGGCTCTCGATCCCGACCTCTGCAGCTGGCCTCTCTTCCAAACTACGCCCCAAATACGAAGGCCCCTACCGTGTCATCGAGCGCACCTCACCCGTCAACTACCTGATCGAACCCGTTGAACAATCTTCGGACATGCGCCGCCGTGGACGAGACATCGTCAACGTGGAGCTCCTGAAGGCTTATTATGACCCGCTCATAGTAACAAGCTGTTAGGTCGCCAGGCGGCTCCCTCTTCGACCCCGGGGTAATTGTAGTGAAGCCTCCGAACTCTGAAATGGGTCGAACTCTTGAGTACCTTCTAGTGGGGCTACCCAACAAGGACGCCGCTCGCGCTGAGTGCCCGTGCTTGGCTGTGACTGTCGCCATTGTATATCCTCGCTCGTTGCCGGCTAATAAACGCCTTAACAATATATATATATATATATATATATATATATATATATATATATATATATATATATATATATATATATATATATATATATATATTGTGACGATAGAACGCGTTTATTTACAAGATGAGTAATGCAGAGGTGTAGCTCAGCGAAGGATCCACAGCGTCGCTCGCGAGCCAGTCGAGTCTCTTCCTCCTCTACGTCGAATCTTCGCTCGCGCGTTTCACTTCCCGGTTCGCAGACGATGCCCTCTGGGCGAGTCACTCAGATGGATTATGGTGGCACGGTTTAAGGCGCGCAACGTGTGTCAGTTGTGTTTTGCTAGAGCGGCGACCATTGCTTGTGACGCTCGAGATTACGTACGTGACGTCGCTGAGGCAGTCAAGAATGACGAATGGACCGGAATAGTGAGCCAAGAACTTCTGGCACAAACCACGTTTGCGGACTGGTGTCCATAACCACACAAGATCGCCCTTACTATAAGATACGGAGCGATGGCAGGCGTCGTAACGTTTCTTAGAACGCTGCTGGGATGCCAAGGTTCGGAGGCGTGCGATGTGACATCCTTCTGCGCGGCAGAGCGTCTCGGCTCTCGAGGTTTCCACGTCTAGTGTAAAAGGTAGTATAGTGTCGAGACAAAATCGTGGGGAGCGAGCGTACAGCAGGTAAAACAGAGAGTAACCTGTAGTCTCATGCTTCGCGGTATTGTACGTGATGTAAGGCAGCACTTCGTTCCAGTTTTTGTGCTTAGAATCGACATAAATAGACAGCATGTTCGTGGGAGTCGGTTCGCACGCTCTACGAGACCATTGGTCTGCGGGTGATATGGTGTGGCATTGCGGAAATTGCAGGCAGACAGACGCAGGATCTCTTCAACGACGTCGGCAACGAACTGACGTCCGTGGTCACTAATGACAACGCATGGAGGACCATGGCGGAGAGCTATAGAGCGAAGCATAAACTGCAACACGTGCATGGCCGTTGCAGCAGGTATTGCAGCAGTTTCTGCGTAGCGCGTTAGGTGGTCAACACAGACGACGACCCATCGATTGTTACTGCTCGATCGTGGAAATGGACCGAGCAGATCGACACCAACAGTCTCGAAGGGAGAGTTAGAAGGTGGAACAGGATGGAGAAGTCCTGGCGGCGTGGCCGTGGGACGTTTGTGTCGTTCGCATTGTTCGCATCCAGCAACGTATTTTTCCGTGTCGTGTCGCATCTTGGGCCAATAGAACCTTTGCTGGATTCGTTGAAGCGTTCTGGCGAAGCCCATGTGGCCGCAGGTTGCGTCGTCGTGAAAGGACCGAAAGACGTGAGCCCGTAAAGTGCGTGGAACAACTATAAGCAGACGGGCGCCTTGTCCGGAAATATTCTTCTTGTAAAGGACGCCGTCATGAACCACAAACGAGCTTGGGTTTGCGTGTTCATTTGCGGAGGCGAACAGAGAAACTAAGGAGGGGTTCTCTTGTTGGGCTGTCGGGAAAGTCGCGAGATCAGGGAACTCAGAGGCAATAGCGCCGATATACTGGTCGAAGTTGTCAGCGTCGCACTCAGTCGTCGGTAGAGGAAGGCGCGATAGGCAGTTGGCGTCTGCGTGCCGGTTACCGCTCTTGTAGCGTACTGTGAAGTCGAACTCCTGTAAGCGCAAAGCCCATCGCGCCAGTCGTCCAGATGGGTCTCGGAGGCCTACCAACCAGCATAGAGATTGATGGTCGGTGATTACCGAGACGCGATGGCCGTAGATGTACGGGCGAAACTTGTGCACGGCGAAAACGACTGCGAGGCACAGCTGTTCTGTGACTGTGTAATTTCGTTCTGCCTTGCTCAACGAACAACTCGCGTAAGCGACCACGTGTTCAGCTTTGTCATGGCGCTGAACGAGCACTGCACCAAGGCCGATTCCACTGGCATCTGTGTGAATTTCCCGTTTCAGCAGAAGGGTCGAAGTGGCGTAGTACCGGTCCTGAAGTCACTATAAACCGAAGCTGCTTAAAGGCTGCTTCACAATCCGGTGTCCAGTGGAAAGGGACATTCTTTTGCAGCAAGTCAGTCAGTGGTTGTGCTTTATCAGCGAAATTCGGAACAAATCAACGAGAGTAAGAACACAGGCCCAGGAAGCTACGCAACTCCCTGGGGACTGCGGCTGCTTGAAGTTGCTGACAGCGGCGACTTTCTGCGGGTCTGGTCTCACACCATTTTTATCCACCAGGTGTCCCAGAACCAAGGTTCCACGTTCTCCAAAGCGACATTTTTTAGAGTTCAGTGTAAGCGCAGCTTCCTCGAGACAGGTTAGAACGAGGTCAAGGCGGTGATTATGTTCTTCAAATGTTCGGCCAAAAATCACCACATCGTCAAGGTAACACAGGCAAATTTCCCATTTGAGGCCCCGTAAAACGGTGTCCACATATCTTTCAAATGTGGTGGGGGCATTACACAAGCTGATTGGCATAACATTAAACTCAAAAAGACCGTCGGGTGTAACAAAGGCCGTCTTTTCTTTGTCAGCCGGATTTATGGGGATCTGCCAATACCCGGATCGCAAGTCCACTGATGAAAAATAGGACACTGAATGCAGGCAGTCGATGACATCATCGATGCGAGGAAGCGGGTACACGTCCTTTTTAGTTATAGAGTTGAGACATCGGTAGTCAACGCAGAACCTCCAGGATCCATTTTTTTTTCTTGACCAAGATAACAGGCGCGGCCCAGGGACTTGACGATTCTTGAATTACGCCAGAGGTTAGCATCTCGCTGACTTGCTCTGAAATTACCTTGCGCTCTGACGCGGAAACTCGATAAGGTTTCTGTCTGAGGGGGTGCGCAGATCCGGTGTCATCTTGTGACGAGTGCGTGTGCTGGGCGTCTGAGGTCTATGCGACTTCCGTGCAAAATCAAATACTTTAGCGTGCCTGGCCAGCAGTGTAACCAACACTTTGCGCTTATGTGGGGGAATAGACTTGCTAACCATCTTATAAAATTCGTATTCTGTGCCGGATACATCTGCATAGTCTGAATTTGCCGAAATGCTGAGAGATCCTATGCAGATATTGCACTTTCCTTCAAACATGGCAAGGCGCATTCCCTCTGGTAGTACAACAGACTCGGATGAGCAGTTAACTACCCATAATTTAGTTTTTCGTTCGGTGAGAGACACAACGCAGCGCGGCAGAAAGATGTTTTTCTTCATGCAAGGCAAAGGCAACGGCTCAATCCCAATATCAGGAGAACTGAAACTCAAGTCCGCATTCGAAGCAGCAACGGGCACGCTGGCAGTAGACCATGCCGGTAGAATAGTGTCTTGAACTACAACGAGGTTGTCGTCTCCGCTACGCTGTGGCTGCTGGGCGAGGGTGGACAACAAAACCTCGCCTGCCCCGCAGTTGACTGTCGCACGGCAATCTTCCAAGAAGTCAATTCCAAGGATAACGCCATGCGTGGAATGAGCGAGCACTGTGAATTCTGCCTTGACCGCTTTACCAGCAACACGAACAGACACAGTGCACACACCTACTGGACACAAAGCCGTGCCGCTGACTACTCGAAAAGTAGAGGATTAATCCTAATAAATCATAACCTTGCGGCCAAGTCTCTCCTTGAAAATTAAACTCATTACAGAAACTGTTGCACCGGTGTCTACCAGAGCCATCGTGGGAACATCGTCAATGAATACATGAACCTTGTTGTGAAGCATGTGAACTAATGGAGGCATACTTGTGTGCAAAGCGGTACGTCCAGCGACCTCGCCTCCATCGGCCGCGCCGGCTAGTTTCCCGGTGGCGGAGAGGAAAGCCGCGGCCGGGGACGGGGAGATGGGGACTGTCGCTGGCGCGTAGTAGGTGGCGTCAAGCTCCTCACAGAGACAGGCGAGTCACTGCGGATGTTCGGCCGGTGCCCGTGCTTCTGGGCAAGTGAATCCGAAGGCCAGTAGGCGTAATCAGGCTGTTGGCTTCGCCGTGCAAGCATCGCTGGTCCGTCAGAAATTGTCGTGCGTGGGCGACGTCGCAATGGGCAAAACCGGGCGATATGTCCACGAACACCGCACTCATAGCACACGGGGCGTTCCCGAGGCACATTGAATGCTGCGGTGTGGAGAGGATGCTCAGGGAACTGTTGTCACTCGGACAGAAACGGAGGCGGTTGGCTGTCGTAGCTATAACTGCTGCGGGGTGCATAAGACGACTCGACGTAAGTAGCCTGTGGTGGCGGAGCCCTCCGCCGTGGACTGCGGGTGGAGTAACTGCGCTCGTCGAAACTCGCAGCATTTATGCTTGGGGATAGTGTATCCCACTGCGGGTCTCCAGCTTGCATGGGAACAGAGACATGGCGACGCAGTTCCTCCCGTACAATCTGACGAATGGTGGAGGAAAGGTCGGCAGGTAGAGAATTTAGGCAGACATCGACAGTGGCAACAGTCGTGACGTTGGCCAGACGTCCGAACCTTGATGTGATGCGACGAGTTTTAAGAGCCTCAAAAGTTCGGCAGTGGTTAATCACGTCGGCCACGCATTCCAAGCTCTCCTTGCCAATGAGGAAGTGGTAGACGTCATCGGCAATGCCCTTGAGTATAGTGGCCCACTTTGTCTTCTTCCGTCATGTGGGCATCCACAGACTTGCACAACTTCAGAATCAATCTCTTTAATGTAGGTTCTGCATGTCTCACCGGTGACTTGAGCCCTCTGCGACAACATCTGCTCGGCACGTTTCTTATTCGTTGCTGGGTCTCCAAAGCATTTCTTAATTTCCTCCACAAACTGGTCCCAGGTTGTCAATGTGTCTTCATGGTTCTCAAACCGTACCAGCGCCGTGAAATCGAGGAAGAGCCCCACGTGAGACAGCTGGCTAGCCGCATTCCAACCGTTCGAACGGCTCACCCGCTGATAGTGGCTTAGCCATTCGTCCACGTCATCGCCGGGTTTCCCTGTGAAGGTTCACGGCTCCCTGTAGTGGTAGGGCGACGTCCTTGCGGTTGGTTGCTGGTTGTCTCCGTCCGAGCTCGTTTCTTGAGGTAATGGTGCCAAGCCCGCTAGTCGACGGCTGCGGCGAAGCTCGTGTAGCGGTTCCGTCGTTAGGGGACGGTGCCTCTCCGGTATCACTTCGTAGTAGCTAGCTTACCCAGCACCTCCACCACAATTGTGACGATGGAACGCGTTTATTTAAAAGATGGGTAATGCAGAGGTGTAGCTCAGCGAACGATCAACAGCTTCACTCGCGAGCCAGTCGGTCTCTTCCTCCTCTTCGTCGAATCTTCGCTCGCGCGTTTCAATATATATATATATATATATATATATATATATATATATATATATATATATATATATATATATATCAGGGAAAGAAGTGTATACCTAAGGGCTCGTTTTTCCGTGTTTTAACACAATATTAATGAGATATAACGGACAGTAATGCCAAGGAATATACAGGGGAAGTTATTAAAACCAATGGAATGTAAATAAGAAGAAAGAAAAGTGGATGAATAAATGACCAACTGTGAGCAGGAATCGAGCCTACGACCTTCGAATTACGCGTTCGATGCTCTAACCACAGAGCTATCACAGCGACTCTCCCTCCATCCACTTTTTTGGGTTTATCTGTGAATTTAGAAGTAGGAGTGACAGTCAGCGCCATATATATATATATATATATATATATATATATATATATATATATATATATATATGGTAACAAGCGTGTTCTACGGAGGAGTTTCAGCAGCGAACTCACCAGAGCAAGCAAGACAGCTGCAGCACATAAAGCAGGAGACTGATAGCGTGACACATGAACTTCGTCCTCTTTTTTCTCACTCGCACAGAGCTAGCGTAGCGCCGATGTGCACCAATATAATTTCCTCCACGCACAATGAGGAGCAATCCTGGCGACGGCGATTTAAGGAAAAGACGCTATAGGTGGGTCGTAGCAGGGTTTAAGTCGAGTGACAAGAAGTGTTTTGCGGCCTCGGCAGCTATGATCGGGCTATGGGTTGACCGGCTCAACGACGTAGTTTGCGGGAGATCTCTGCTCCAGTATGCGGTAAGGACCGTGGTGCCCTGACAAAGGCTTAGTGGAAAGTCCGGGAGTTGTGGACGGGACTGAAAGCCAAACCAGCTTTCCCGGGGAGTAATGGGCATCAGACGCAGCTGTGTCATGACGGAATTTTCGGCGCGACTGATCTTGCGTGGTGTACGAGCGAGCCAGTTTACGGCATTCTTCAGCGTAAGTAGCAGCTTGAGAGATGGGTTTGCCCTCAGAAACATCCGGTCGGTACGGCAGAATGGTGCCCACATAACATGAAGGTTCACGCCCATACAGTAGAATTAAGGTAGAGAAGCCAGTGATAGTTTGAGACGCAGAGTTGTAAGTGTATACTAGGTGACGAAAGACAGTACGCCGTCCCAGTTTGTGGGGTCTTCCGACATCTCATCACCAGCATGTGGACAAGGATTTGATTGAAGCGTTCCGTCATGCCATTAGTCTGAGAATGGTATGCAGAAGCGGTGCGGTGTACAATTCGGCATTTTTGAGCAGAATCTTGATGGAATTTGAGAGGAAGACGCGACCACGGTCACTAAGTAATCACGTGGAACCCCATGGCGCAGAATGAGATGACGAAGAAGGAACCACGCGACGTCTTTCGCGGTAGCGGCTGGTAGCACAGATGTTTCTGCGTTCCGCGTGAGGTGGTGGATGTCGACTATTATCCAGCGGTTGCCATCAATAGAGGTCGGGAGTGGACCAAAGAGATCGACTCTGACGCGGTCGAATGGTTGGGCAGGGCAATGACTCTAGAGGACCAGCGGTGCTGTGAGTAGGAACCTTGCGACGTTGGCACGCAGGACACGACTGAAGGTACCTGTAAACGTATCGATACATGCCTCGCCAGTAGTTCCTCAGGCGGAGACGCGAGTACGTCTTGAACGAGCCAGCGTGACCGCATTTAGAGTTGTGGAAGGCACTGCAAATGTCCGCGCGCAAATGACGGGGGATCACAAGGAGCCACCTGCGGCCTTCGGTCAGGTAATTACGACGATACAGCAAGCCTTCATGAAGTGCGAAGTGTTGGACTTGACGAAGTAGGGTGCCTGAGGCAGAGTTTGGGGCCCGTTGAGCCAAAATGTCAAGCCGGGAAGTGATCCAGGGATATTTGCGCTGTTCTTCCGGCATGTCGGTGATGGTCAGAGATAATGAATAACAAGTGCACGCTTGTGAGCCGGCAGTGTCGTAAGGCAGTGGCGATCGAGATAGGGCGTCAGCGTCCGAGTGTTTTTGTCCAGAGCCATGAATCGCACGTGTAACATACTCCTGTAATCGTAAAGCCCAGCGAGCCAGGCGTCCAGTCGGGTCTTTCAAGGACGACAGCCAGCAGAGCGCGTGATGGTCGGTAAAAGTATTAACCTGATGTTCATAGAGGTAGGTGCGAAATTTACCGACTGCCCAAACAATCGCCAAACACTCCTTTTCGGTAACGGAAAAATTTAACTCCGCCTTTGTGAGGGTACGACTGGCATATGCTGTAACGTATTGGCCAAAGTCTCGTTTTGGCTGGGCGATTACCGTGCCAAGGCCGACACCGCTAGCGTCCGTGTGTATTTCTGTAGGCGCGTTTGGGTCATAGTGGCGCAGAATTGGAGGAGACGTGAGGACTAGGCGAAGCTTCATAAATGACTCATCGCAATCGGCACTCCAAGCTGAGAGGTCATTGCTGCTGGCGAGAAGCTGTGTCAAGAAGTATATAATAGAGGCAAAATTGCGGATGAAGCGCCGAAAATATGAACACAGCCCAATAAAGCTTCGGAGTTCCTTTAGAGTGCTGGGCTTGGAATATTTGGCAAACGCTAGAAGTTTGGCAGGATCTGGCGAAATTCCTTTTTTGTAGACGACGTGGCCTAGTATGGTAAGCGGACGGGCGCCGAAATGACATTTCTTCAGTTTTAACAGCAAGCCGGCGTTAGTGAGGCACTCGAAGAACTTGTTCATGGGGAGCGATATTATATGGGAAATCTGCAGAAAAACCACTACGTCATCTAAAGTAGCATAAACAGGTCTGCCATTTGAGGCCTCTGGGTATGGTGTCTACCATCCTTTCGACGGTAGCAGGCGCGTTGCAAAGGCCGAAAGGCATTACGTTAAATTCGTATAAAACGTCAGGGGTGACGAACGCTGTTTTCGGATAGTCGGCTTCAGCCGTAGGCACTTGCCAGTAGCCTGAGAGCAAATCCAGTGATCAGAAATAAACGGCTCCTTGAAGGCAGTTCAGGGCGTCGTCGATGCGGGGTAGGGGATAAACATCCTTTAGCGTAATCTTGTTTGGGCGACGATAGTCATCACAAAATCTTATTGAACCGTCTTTTTTCCGCACCAGCATGACAGGAGAGGCCCATGAACTGTTCGATTCCTGAATCACGCCACGTTTCAGCATGTCATCGACGTTGTCGCTAATAACATGGCGTTCATCCTGTCATAACCGGAAGGGACGCTGTCGCAGGGAAGCATGATGACCGGTGTCAATACGATGAACCACTGCAGACGTGCGCCCCAAATATGGCTGGCCAACGTCGAAAGAGGCACGAAAGCGTTCAAGCAGTTGAACAACCTTTGTGCGCTTGACTGGCGTAAGCGCGTTATCGATGCTACGCAGAAGGATGTCTTGGACAGGGGAGGTTTTAGCCGCGGCAGAGGTGACGGAATTTTTCGTCAACAGTGTCTTTTCGCACGTTATATTGAAAAGGAAGATGGCCTCAAAACTGTCGAAATGTCCAACAGATTCACCGCGAACAGATTTGCCGAGCAAGGAAAGGGATTGCACGCGTAGACCACATCGGCACCATGCACAAGGGCAACGACAGCAAATGGGAGTATGAGGTTCCGTCGGCGTGCACAGTCTTCAGACGGTGTAAACAGGGCGGTAAAATCACCAACAGAGTCAGAGGAAACGGACACCAGGGTGGCAGAGAACGGAGAAATGATAGCGTGAGCAGCGACAACCAATTTAGGCACCGGGCTCAGGACGTCGACGACCGTGGTACTGAAAGGGGAGAAAGCGAGCCGAACTCCAGCGCAGTGAATGAGCGCATCATGTGTTGAAAGGAAGTCCCAACCGAGGATCACTTCATGGGACGCATTTGGTCGGACAACGAATTCCACAATGTATAATGAGTCGTTCATAAAAAGACATACCGTGCATGCCGCCACAGGCTTAACGTGCGGCAAGCTCGCCGTCCATAACAAAAGATCAGAATCGGGTGTCGTCACTTTCTGCAGTTTGCAGCACAAAAGTTCACTTAAAACAGAAATGGCAGCTCCTGTGTCGACAAGAGCGTTCGTCGCGACACCATCAATATTAACCGCGATTTCGTTCGGAGGCGAAAGATGAGGCCTTGAAATTTTTGACGAGGGCGCAGTTCGAGCCTCAGCAACTGCGGCTCATAGTTTTTCTCTTGCGTGGGGTTAGTACGGTGGAGCATAGGAGAAATGGAGCGGCGCCGGGGACGACGAAATCGACGTGATGGGGAAATGGCACGGCACGAATAAGCGCCCGATGAGTCGGTGTAAACAGGGTATGCTGGCTGCTGTGGCATGCAGTTGAGGTTGGGGATGTAATCATTGGCGTAAACACTGCGCTCACGACGATAGTGACGCGCAACATGGCCAGGAATGCCGTAGGCGTAGCAGAAGGGCCTGTTGTCTGAAGTGCACCAAGAGTTGTGAGGTGGTCCGGCAGAAGAGAGAAGTTGCGCGAGAACCGGGCGTATTGGGTGAACAGGGTGGGGTGGCGAGTAGAACTTGGTGACAGAGGCGGATGATGCTGGCTTGGGTCGAGCATAGGAACGGATAACGGCCTCAGCATAGGTGAGAGGCGCTGCAGGCTGCGTTAGTGGTACAGGAGGTGGAACTGCCTCAGAAACTTGAGCTTGAATGACATGACGGAGCGAGTGATTCAGTGCCGTGGAACTCTCGGTGACAGACGTGACAATAGAGAGCTGACGAGCCACTTACTCACGTATGTACTGCTTAATTTGTGGCAGTAAGGTGGAATATTCAGCGCCAGTGCTCTTAGCTTCCAAAGATGCGAGTCCCACTGTGGGAATTCCGGCGCTACGGGTAGAAAGGCGCTCTTTGCGCAGTCCGTCAAAGCTTTGTCATGGTTAAATGACTTGTGCTTCTGTCTGAGGGCACTTGGCTACCAGCATATGAAATGCACCGTCATCTGTGCCTTTCAGTATGGGCCTTATTTTGTCAGACTCCACCATAAATGCATTGACGCGCTTACACAGATCGATGACGTCCTCAATATAACTCGTAAACGTCTCACCGTTCCTTTGGGCTCTGGCACGGAGGCGTTGTTCAGCCAAAGCTTGCGCAATCCAGGCCGACCAAAGAACAGAGCGATGATTTTCTTGAATTCCGACCAGGACGTGAACCCGGCTTCATTGTTGTAGTACCATAGCTTCGCCACATCGATCAGATAGAAGCTGACGCGCGTCAACTTAGCAGGTTCATCCCATTCGTTGGGACCGTTAAACGCTCAAACTCTACCAGCCAGTCTTCAACGTCAAGTTCGTCGGTGCCGCTGAAAATCAGAGGGTTCTGTTGACGAAGCGTCCAGCACACAAGACCGTAGGTGGTGCTTGGGAAGCAGCAGCGTCCTCGGCAATTTCGGAGGCAGATGGTAAAGTACGGTTGCGGAGCTCCAGGACAAAAAGGGGAACGACTGAGCAGCACTCCACCAAATGTAACAAGCGTGTTCTTCGGAGGAGTTTCAGCAGGAAACTCGCCAGGGCAAGCAAGACAGCTGCAGCACAGTAAACAAGAGACTGAGAGCGCGATACATGAACTTCGTCGCATTTTCTCTCCCTATATATATATATATATATATATATATATATAAGGAAAAGAAGTGTATACCTAAGGGCTCGTTTTACCGCCTTTTAACACAATAATAATGAGATATAACAGACAGTAATGCCAAGAAATGCACAGGGGAAGTTATTAAAACCAATGGAATGTAAATAAGAAGAAAGAAAAGTGGATGAAAAAATACCAACTGTGAGCAGGAATCGAACCTACGACCTTCGAATTACGCGTTCGATGCTCTAACCACTAAGCTATCACAGCGGCCCTCCCTCCATCAACTTTTTTGGGTTTATCTGTGAATTTAGAAGTAGGAGTGACAGTCAGCGCCATTTATAAGCCAAACAACGAGTGTGAAAATACTCTTATGCGTGTGTTTGGCGTCACGTAGCACGTGAACCTATTATGAGCGGGCAGCTGATTAATTGTCCCTCTTATACAACCTAAACACACCAAGTCTGCCAGTACGAGACCCTCGTTCAATGAAATAAGGGAAAGAAGTGTATACCTAAGGGCTCGTTTTTCCGTGCTTTAACACAATATTATGAGATATAACAGACAGTAATGCCAAGGAATGCACAGGGGAGTTATTAAAACCAATGGAATGTAAATAAGAAGAAAGAAAAGTGGATGAAAAAATACCAACTGTGAGCAGGAATCGAACCTACGACCTTCAAATTACGCGTTCGATGCTCTAACCACTGAGCTATCACAGCGGCCCTCCTTCAATCCACTTTTTTGGGTTTATCTGTGAATTTAGAAGTAGGAGTGACAGTCAGCGCCATCTATAAGCCAAACAACAAGTGTGAAAACACTCTTATGCGTGTGTTTGGCGTCACGTAGCACGTGAACTTATTATGAGCGGGCAGCTGATTAATTGTCCCTTTTATACAACCGAAGGTATTATACGAAGGCCTCTTATACAATTCGATGGTCGTAGGTTCGATTCCTGCTCACAGTTAGTATTTTTTCATCCACTTTTCTTTCTTCTTATTTACATTCCATTGGTTTTAATAACTTCCCCTGTGCATTCCTTAGCATTACTGTCTGTTATATCTCATATATATATATATATATATATATAGTCAAGTAGATCCTCTGTGAGCGGTCACAACGTGGTTTATTTTGACGTTTTGGCCTAGAGTCTGGCCTTCATCAGAATTAAGCGTACAGTTTGTTGGTGCTCAGCTTTATACAATCCTAAATCAGAGGGAAAGACAGAAAAGAGGGGAAAATAAAATAAAAAAGGAAAAGAAAGAGAAGAAAAAGGAAAAAAGAAAGGAGAATATAAGCGGGCTCCCACGGGCGCCCCCTTTCACTCTTTCTTCCCCTTCCACCTCCATCTCTCTCTCTCTTTTCTTCTTTTCATTTTTTTGATGTCTGTGGTCTGTGTATCCTTGTTTTCACTAACGCATTGTTCCCGACCAGACGGCGCCTCCTGGCTCTGACGGTTCGGTTTGGGGGAAAAAGCTTTTTTAAGAAGTTTGAGCCTTTAACTACTCAGCGCCCCGTCGGCATCTCGTCGTAGAAAGAGGGGCGCCGCGTATTGCCGCACAGGCTGGCAAGCGGGTGCTATGGCAATTTTGGCCCGCTTCTGGATTACGCGTGCAGTAGGGGCCTCCCAACTGTGCACAGAGTTGCTGTTGGGCATGTCGTGTTTTGCACTATTGATTGGATAGTGAGGTAAAAACATAAACAGATGACAGCTGTACTTAGGAAGAGTAGTTACACTTGGAAATGTTTTGCGTTGTCCAGTGCCCTTCGCAGGTGCAGTACCGTCCACTCTGTTGATTTTTATATTCATTATTGCCGTTATTGTTTTCATCGCTTTAATTTTTGCAAGTGTACCCGGATTCCCATTCATTCCTCTATCGAGAATGTTAAATTGGTGTAAAAGGTATGACTCTCGTTGTTCACGTTCTCGGTTTGATTGAAATGTCATCTTTAAGAGCATTACTGATATTTTGTCGAATGTATGGTCGGTGGTGAGGCGGACAAGTGTGGCTTCGAGGCTTCGTGGTCGTATATATATATATATATATATATATATATATATATATATATATATATATATATAAGGGTGTGTGTACCGTGTGATGGCCACATTTATCATTTTACGCGTGTCGTAAACAGCAATGCGAAAACTTTCTTCAAAATTTATGTACCCTCATTACCATGCACTATATATATATATATATATATATATATATATATATATATATATATATATATATATATATATATATATATATTGGTGGTAAGATGTCATCAATGCGCCCTGTGGGCACGCAGTCATTTCTGGATGAAAATCAAAAGAATTTTTAAAGTTTAAAAACTGTGGTAGATCCGACGAACAATGAGAATCGTCAATGCAGGCGTACTGCAAGAAGCGTCATACAGTAGTGACGTAGCGGAATAAAAATTTTCTTGTATGCCAAACTAGTGAAGCGGCCATGAGCCAGCCATGTACGTCGTACCGTACAAGACATGCATGACTTGATTTACATGTTAGCAGATAATATTCATGTATTTCATGCGATTATGTCATAAAATAGTACTCTTTTAGATATAGAAAGGTAGCGAAACTATCATCAGTGCGCCAAAGAGCGCGGAATTTAAGTCATGCAGCACACTACACGCAAATCTATATTTTCATGTCACCAGTTGTCATTTGTGTCTTCAATGCGGCTACGCTTCGCATTTACCAATTTTGATGCATATCAAGCCAGCGAAACAGCCATGAGTGCTTTTAAACTTCGCATTTTCACAGCGGTGAAAGTTGCGCCATTTCCATGCGTTCCCGCGGGCTGGCCAAGGGCCAATCGCAGCGCCTCTACCTTTCAGCTTTCACTCCACTAGCGCTAAACGTTCTGCTTCACCCACGCCACCAGTGGCCGACACAGAGTATTGCTGGCAATGGCGCGCGCAGCGTCTAATGCGAACTACTAAACATGAAGATGGTGTGGTGTTGGTCAGTTTGAGAGGTGTTCTGTGGTTTGGTGGGAACCGTCATTACGAAGAGAAGTTGCAGAGTTGCCAGGAGACGCAAACAAAGGTTAGTGCTGTTTATTCATCAGCTCATTACGGCTGCTGTATAATAAATGGTAGGATATTGCTACGTTGCCCTGCGTATTCAGATCAATTCAGGCACTCCTTATGTAGCTGCAGGCGGATTTGTTTCCAGAGTGCGTAGTCGACCAATTCAAATGACGGAACGATGGCATTGTCTTCGCTTAACTGCGGACCACGAGGCAAGAGCGGAAAGGCAAATCGAATGAATATGTTTGCTTTGACGTTCACGTTGTTCTAAAGTCTGCGTGTAAATGTGGTCGTAGGTACACTTCCCTTTCTCTCAGCGCGTGAAACTTCACCTAGTTTTGGCGAAACGTATTTCGTAAACGGTAATTCGCGTCAGTTTGCGTGTTTGTGGGCCTGAATGTGCTCGACATTTATGACTCCGACCACGTTTCTGGTTCGCGTGGCAGCTTCCCGGTAATCTATGTGCCCCTCTAAAGTATTGGTTAGTAAGATATTGATGGTCGCTCAGTGGGCGTGAATGGTCGAGTCGTTAGAACATGATCTCGCGCTCGCCCGCTAAAACATCCACGCAGATTTGTCAGAGATTACGTCCTTGAAGCTATCGGTGTTTTTTTTAATATCTGGGCTGTTCGCACTGTTGTTTCAATCCGACAAGTAACATGAATCCACAGGGCTTGTGAAACCCCAATCCTCGCCCCGGGAACCTGTCTTAGCCGTTAGCACGTTTACGGCCTCACTACGCAGGTTTTCCTGTCGTAGTTTTTTTTTAAATGCAGTTCTTATTTTATGCTCACACCACCATTCGCTTGCCCTGTAACGTAGAGAATTTGAAGGGATTATTGGGAGTTTTAGAATAGCGTTAGCTTGCGTGGCGGGCGTTCCGGGCAGCATACGAGTATTTAGAATAGCGTTTGGCTTCCCCACAAACCCAAATGCACAATGTACACCATAGCCTAAAGACGAACTTTTGAGGGCCGAACGCTATTTCGAATTTTCAGCGTGCGGAATAAAAGTGCAAAAATAGGTATTGAATTCTAAGTCAGTATTTTGCTACCATGTGAATATCAATTTTGTTTATATAGCAGTTGTGAACTCTATGGAGATAGTTTTCACACCTATCAAGTAAATATTTGCCAGCTCCTCTTTAACTGGTTGATGTATTTTGTCAGGTAGTGCACGAGTGCCGTCTGCTTCGCTCATGGTTTAAATCAATGGAACCCCCTAATGCAGATGGAGCTCATAGCAACGCTAGTTTTAGATTGTTATTAAGTGCATAAAGTACAAATACTCTTTTTCAAATCAACTGGCCAGACTCTAGAGTGTTAAGCCATGATAAAAACATCAGTATTGCATGTAGTAGTCGCCCAGTTGTGATTTGTGGGCATCTTATGTTGCACCCTAACCCACCAGCAGTTCAAGTATGGCTCTAGGTTCCATGCTGCGTATTTAGATGGAGGATAAGATTTGAGGTGCGCACATCCTTTTAACACTAACTTTGCACGCTACATGACATTCATTACATTTTGTGACTTGAACAGTGATGTTGATACGTACTAGCAACATTAAAAATAACAAAAATAAACACATTTGTGATTTACTATTTCATGCTATATAAAATAGCTAGTTATAACAATTCTATATAGAGCACTGAGTTTTTCAATTATCTGGAGAAGCCACTACTATGTGAGGTTATACTGCTATGTATTTCAGTGTTGACTCAAGCTATTTCAGAACACATTGATGTAATCTGTGAGTGCAACGAGGTAACTACGACTGCTTCAAATGAAAGAAGAAGTATCTTAGAAGCTTGCAGCAAGTGACCACGCTTCCAGCAACCTCATCCCGTGTCCCGATGCTTTCCTTGAACTGAAGGTCATTTTTCAGAGTCCTTGTTTAAACTTTGCCTGACAACTGATATGCCAGGCACATTTACCACTAGTGATAAGGTATTGGTATACCAATCAATGTTCAAATATCTCTTCTATAGAGAAAGTGCCAGCTGACTATAGAGTCATTCTTTATATTCGCTTGCACTTTATTCTTTTTATATCTCCTTCACAACATTTTTTTCTTGTCCTAAATCAGTACTGTTAAGCCTCTGATACCTTTTTGTATAATTCTTAGAGTATTGAATTGTTTTTAAATGGAAATGTGAGAACTCAGTGAATAGCAATTGGGTACTTGTGCATTTTATTCACCTTATTTATGTGATAAGCCTGCATTTAGAGCAATAATAAATGTTCCTTTTTTCCATAGCAGATGTGCAAGCTTATTTGCATGTGCTACACCTTTGTTCTTGGCCATTCTTGATTGATTGATATGTGGGGTTTAACGTCCCAAAATCACTCTATGATTATGAGAGACGCCGTAGTGGAGGGCTCCGGAAATTTAGACCACCTGGGGTTCTTTAACGTGCACCCAAATCTGAGCACACGGGCCTACAACATTTCCGCCTCCATCGGAAATGCAGCCGCCGCAGCCGGGATTCGAACCCGCGCCCTGCGGGTCAGCAGCCGAGTGCCTTAGCCACTAGACCACCGCGGCGGGGCGTTCTTGGCCATTCTTATTACCAACTTTTTATATGGGGGCGTGAAAGCAAATTCTATTTGACACGTAGTCTCTTTTGTTTTTGGTATTTGTTCCCTGTTGACTAGTCATTGTCCATGAACATTGAAACAAACGTCTTCATTGCAGACAATGCTGTCACTCAATAAGATTAACTTGTTTTGAAAAGCAGTGTGATAAAATTTCCTTCATGTAGTTCGTTTTATCCTATGCAGCTAAAGGGTAGAACAGTATCCGGCAAGCAATGTCAAGGTTACCATCTGCTACTTAAGGTACTTCGAACCTACTTTTGTATTGAACTGTGCTCTATTAGGAAACTGTGGAGAACTGTCTGTGACCACACTGGTGCTAAAATGTTTGATTTGCGATTGTTGATATCACCGCAAGGTACATGCCAAGCGAGCTTGGCATATGACCTGTGTTTTACGGACAGGGGAAAGCAAAAACTAATGCAGAAGTGTGAACCATAGACTGCTTCCCAACTCTCTACTAAAACACTGCTTTATATAAAAAGGAGGTCCAAAGGTACCTGGAACGACGTACCGGATATAGCCCTCACTATTTTATGTGGATCACTGTTCCAGTAACTAAAACACCGTTTTATTTGGAACAGGATTGATGATTGATTGATATGGGGGGGGGGGGGTTTAACGTCCCAAAACCACCATATGATTATGAGAGACGTCGTAATGGAGGGCTCCGGAAATTCGGACCACCTGGGGTTCTTTAACGTGCACCCAAATCTGAGCACACGAGCCTAGAACATTTCCGCCTCCATCGGAAGTGCAGCCGCTGCAGCCGGAATTCGAACCCGCGATTGGCGGGTCAGCAGCCGAGTTTCTTAGCCACTAGATCACCGCGGCGGGGCTTATTTGGAACCGGGTTTCATATATTATCTGGATCACAGTTCCAGTAACTGAAACATCACTTTTAATTGGAAGAAGGCTCCATATTTTCTTATGCAGATCACCATTCCAGTAACTGAAACAGCACTTTTATTTGGAACAGGGTTCCATATATTTTAATGTGGAACAATGACCTACAAAATTATTCAGTAAATATAAGGGGAGCACGGTTCCATCTATTTTTCAAAGTATGTGGATCGGGTTTCCAAATACATAGGTGGAATCTTTTTGCTAAAGAGTTGCAGCTGCTCAGTGGATCTTATGTGGATCCAGATTAAGAGTGTACGTTAGCATGCTTTGGTAGGGGAAGGTGAGAAAGTGAAGATATATCAACCTTATTGTTGTTGAAACGGTATCTAAAGGGTGTTTATGTTGTGCCTACATTTTGATTTTTGCAGATTGAGCATAGAAGACACCAAACACTTTTTGTCCGACATCGTGGACATTTCTGCCCCCTTGATTCGCTCGTCGTCACCCTGGACGTCGAATGCACATATACAAACGTCCCTCATGTAGATAAAATGAGAGCGGTACTTCACTAATACGAACCTGATGGTGTTAAAATAACTGACAGCTCCACTTTAAAGATTCTTTTAAAAATCGTCTTCGAATATTTTAACTTCGTATTTAACGTCATTGATTACCTTCAAGTTATTGACATATCAATGAGCACACCCATAAACCCAAACTATGCCAATTTTTTCATGGCCATACTGCGGCGGAACACCGGCAGAGGTTTGTGTACGCCTTCTGCTTTCGTTGGAAAGGATGCGTTGTGGTTAGAGAGCACGCAAAGGTTCTTTCGCTCACTGCAGAGTCGCAGTTTGCGAAATAAGCGTGCTGCTGAAACCCAGTGAAGTAAAAACTGCGAATCTCAATCATTCGTGCTCAACCTATATATACCTGTGCGTAAATTCAGTGTGTCATTTGAGTCTGAACAATGTGTAAAATTGCGCGCTAGCAACGTTATCAGTTTGCACGCGTTCTGCGCGCGATTTTTTCGTGCATTCATTTTTCTTGATCATTAATCAGCGCGTTTCGATCTGCTTGCCTTTCTCCGTATGGCATTCCGATTTATTGCCAACACACTCATTACTTCACTCCTACTGTGACATTGTGAGGGCGTCTAAACCATACATTGTTTGATAACGTTTCCTTCAACAAAATATTTGCTCTCCTTACCCGATTCTATTGGTCGACGTCTGAAATATAAAGTAAATATTTCTTGAGGATACGCAAATTTCCACGTGTATGTAATCTTGATATCATAGTGAAAGTCACTGTGTGTGTAAAGACACACCAGAACACAGCAAAGATTTTGCGTAAAATTTTTTTTTCTGCAGCGATATCTCTTTTCCAGGTTCTCACATTTATAAGCGATCTTTTCAGAAGGTCGGTTGGTGTTATTCTTTGAAAAGAGCGAGTGAGTTCACAAACATAACAATTTGAAAAAGAGGTAGCGTAGGCATACAGCTGTGCGTGTGCTACTAATGTCCGGAAATAAAATTTCGCAAATTCACAGACGTACAACTCGACTACAGTGTGAATCTAAGCAATTAAAAATTGTTTGTGCATCACACTGGCCATACTTGCACTGCTTACGCCCACAATAGAAGCTTTTTCTGCGATTAATACGCTGTATACCGCGCCAAGTAGGCGAGCTCAAAGCAATAGTCATGAAAAGCATCACAATCACGCATCAGTACACAAAAGCAACTCAACCCAGCGTCTACGTGGACCGCCCTCAAGCCAGAAAAAGGGTGCGTAATCATTTCGTTACCTTGTTTAGGTTACCTCACAGCTGCATCACATCTCTACTGTTACGGAACTTCACACATAAATGAAGGCAATTTGCCGCCATAAAAGCGCCGTTAACTTAGTAGAAAGTATCTCGAGCAAGCGTGACGTAATAAAATATGAACAGAAAGCATATATACGCTATGTGAGGGGTAATTTCTGGTCTGTCGTCTCATTTATATCATATCTACCTGTGTGACATCTCTTGACGCTTATGTTTTTGCTAGCTTTGAATTCAAGGGCAGCGGTTCCGTATTCTTTTTATTTGTTCTCAGCAGACTTGTATTGGATACACCATTCGATGCATAATTGATATCTCAAACAGCCCCTTTCACAGCATTTATTAATGCGATAGCGTTAGAGAGCTCGTGTCGCAGAAAACCAATTGCCAGTGTCGGCGCCGCTGGTTGCGAGCGAAAATAGTCTTTGCGTCTGTGACTGAAAAATCAAGTTACCAAGACAGCCGAGGGAGGCCGCTACTTGTCCACGCGTGTGCGCGCGATCACACCGAGAAAGCCGCGCCTTCGAAGAAAAAGAAGCACAAGATCATGAGGCGCGGTATTTTCTTTGCCCTGTCACCCCTCTCTGCTTAGTTTCTAGCGCATTTTTCGGGACGAGAAAAGAGATAATGCAATCGCAGCATGCGACAAAATTTTGTTTTCCACTCGCACTGGACGGATTCTTAAAATTTTTAAGGCATTTAATTCATGAGGCAATAAGCTCTTTTAGTGAATTAATTTCATGGTTACTTGAAAAGTGTTTCAGGGCCCCTTTAACCCATTTTTTTCAACAGGTGTCATGACAAAAACGAGCCCATTTGGCAATAATAGCGCGCGCTGGTCAAATCTACTGTGTGCGTGTTTGTGTGCGGGCGTGTCTAAGTAACAAAACATATTGACAAGTATGCACTTAGCGCTTGAAAGGCGCACTAGGGGTCAGATTTCGCTATCACGTTCAACACTTATAGGCGAAGCTTGAGGGTCCCCCAATTTTTTTCATACGTTTTCCCCAAGCACTTATATCGTTTACATTTAATGCCTCACACTTACAAGTGGGAGCGAGAGGTGTGTGCCTCCTATATATGCCACTTGCATGGGTGCTCATAGCAATACTTAGCCTAAGTAAGTAAACGAAGACTGCATGTGTTGGGAAGTCCTAACTTTCTTGCAACCCAATAATATGTTGGCGTTTCAAACGTTCAGCAGAAGAGGCAAGAACGTGTCCCATTCATTAGAGCGAAGATCATCTACATTTCATGGTTCTTCAACAACAAAGCTGCTAATGTTGGGTGTGTTCCAGAGAATGTAGGAGCAGCGCCTTCTCTATCTTGTCAAAGCCAACCAGATGTGCCTAATTTACCTGTTTATTCCTTTCTCATCTAGCTTATTTCTTTTCTTGTCCATCGCCTAGCCTTCGCGTGTGATTTGTGATAGAGAGAAAGAGAACCAATCATGTGGCTCCCATGACGAAAATCATAGGGATGGATAAAAAACTTTATTGGGGTCCTGAAGGATTCCACCCCCGTTTTATAGAAGTAGGATCGCGGGCCACTCCCACGTAGAAACGGGGAGGCCTAGCCTCACCGCTGCCGCGTGGGCCTTCTCGACAGCCTTGAGTTTTTGTATGAGAAGCACACTTGTGAGCAATAAACGAAAGAAATTTTCAGGAAATTCTTCATTTTTTTGTAAAAAGGGGCACCAGCAGAGCGTGTGGTTGAAATCACTGTGAGTGTGGCAGTCAAGACAAAGTTCTGAAATATCGGGGTAATGGCTATAGGTAACAAGGCTAGGTGTGGTCACTAAGGTGTTTTACTCGATGGGCCAGGTCATCGGACGCACTCAAGACAACCTGATTACATGAAGACGTTCTTTATATCGGACTAGGACAAGAACACACACTAAGAAGTCTCACAAAGACCATCTGGACAACACGACGTTAACGAAAGTCTACTGGCAAGTTCCTGTCCACGCGAGACGTAAGTCTACAATTTAACACTCAACGCAATTAACTCCCACGCTACCAAGTTTTCAAGACAACACTAACGTGCACCATCGTTGCGGTGACCGTAGCACCGGGCAACGTGGCGTTGAGCCCGTCGCGGTAGCGTCCACGGTGGGAACACACCTTCTCGTGTAGCTCGCTGGCTCGAGCTTACGTCGATGTCCCACACCCTGACATCTTGCTGGCGTCCAGATCACGCTCGACGGGGCGAGCGCCCAGGACACGGGGTCGAAAGCCCCGACAACCATCGAAGCCAGCTGTGTATGTTCGCTGCACCAGTCTTCTTTTTTCTTCCTTTTCGTTTCAATTCCGCGCTGAGGGTTTCGCCCCTACGGCTCGCTCGTCGCAGTCACCGCACTAGGGTATGTGCTTGTCAGAAGCATGCGAAGACAGAATGCCTGTGGCCTAGACAACTTTTCGTGTGGCAATGGAAAGGACCTACGGCCAAATAGATAGTGCTTCGTGATCTCGTTGAAGGTAGACAAAATGTCCCTAAAATTAAGGTTGGGGGCTGATTCCTCTGCCTGAGAAGCACAAGTTCGGGTGCGGTAAGTGAAACCTCGCGCCTTGGAACGGTGCTAGTTCGTTGACAATGGAAGGCCCCCGACCTTCTTGCCAAGGTGAGCACAGAACCAAAAATAGTGTGGTGGGTGAGTATTTGTGAGCGAGAATTCTGAAAACTCCCTTGCACGCGGAACCAGAAGCGAAGGCCCTAGAAGCGGATTTAGAGTCTGTGTAAATATCAATCCTTTGTGGATCAAGGGGAGCTAGTGCAATGGTCATCTGTTCCGCTTTGTAAGAAGTGGTTCGAACCGATGCTGAGGATAAAATCTGACCCTCACTATCAACAAATACTACTGCAAAGTGAGCGGAAACGCCGTACTGGGCGGCATTGACAAAGCATGATACCGACGAGTGGATAAGAGCTTGAGCAAAAAGAGAGGAGGTTCAAGCGACATGCCTGCCCACGTTGTACTGTGGATGCATGTTTCGTGGAAGGCGACACACTTTGATGCGAGAGCGTGGGTAATCTTCAAGTGGCGTATTTCGCGCTTCGAGCGTCAAGAGGTTGACTGCAGTGTCAACCAGAATCTTTCTCCCCGCTGGTGTGATCGAAAGTCTGGGAACCAGTGCCATTGTTGAGCCTCGATAACTTCTTCGAGTGTTTTGTGGACTCCAAGTTTCATAAGGTTCTCTGTGCTTGTGCACATAGGAATGCCTAGAACTTCCTTGATTTTTCTTATCAGGATGTTCAATTTACTTCTTTCGTGGAGTTGCCACCTATGCATAGATGCGGCATAGCTTATGTGGCTTATTATGAATGCATGGAACAATCTGGGGAGGTTGAAAATTATATTAAAGAATTTTCGTTCAGTTGTGTAGAGATACGTGGGGCGGCGTCTTCAATTCCTCCTGTTCGCAAATTCGCGGCACTGATCTGGTTGACGTAGAGTATTTTGATGGAAAAAATTGGCCCCGTATTTGTTTGTTTCTGCAAATGTCGTCAAAGTACGATCGACTTGTGTGTAGAGAGAGTGAACAAGACAATTATTTGATGCTCTGCGCAAGAAAATCGGTGCGTGGCATTCTGGGGCACTGCGTTAGAGTGCCTCGAACGTGCAGCGGAGGCGAACGAGCGCACCAAGTCTCGCCACATGCGAGACTTGAGCGCCATCTGGCACTTTCCTTAGAAAACAAAACGCGTGGCTTTGAGACGAGTGTGCGCGCCCATCTCAGAAATTATAAGGTATAGAACGCAAGGCGACGCGTAGGTGCCACAACCGTCTTGTTTTAGCAAAGCGCTGGAAACACTCCCTGTTCCGTGCAAGCGTTGCATGGTAAGCGAAGCATGATACACGCTACGGTCTTTAGAATTACTTGTGTATGGCTTTTCTTCTAAAAGACGCACATGCAGAATATATACGTGTTGTTATGGTGCACCTCACATGCGCAATAATTGATTTTTAAGTGACAATCGCAAAAGCATGAATGCTCAATGTTGAGCAACACTGGTGGTCGCTGCGCATGGGGTCGGCCGTTTCAAGTAACCGACGCCGTTAAGAGGGGACAAACAGACAATTGTACAGACAGACAGACAGACAGATAGACAGACAGACAGACCAAAGTTTTTGCGTCGAATGTCCCCAAGAAAGACTATCGTCTTTAAAAGGAAGAAATAAGCGTGGTGCCGTTGCTGCCTCTCTCAGTGGAGGGCCCTTCCACAGCACCGTGCACGGGATGGGAGAACGGGAATAAAACGGACAGAAGAAAAAATGCAAGGGTAAAAAAACGCATTGAATCTGCCTCCTGTACGCACGCGAGAACACCCGCACCTCACAGGAAGCATGGAGAAATCCAGGGGTACAGTGATGTGCACATTTTAACATGGGCAAGAAGAAGGGGGATGTCCAAACTCAGTAAGAGAGTGCGTAGGCAGCATGGCTTGCGAGGCCAAACAGAGAAGCTTTGGACTGGAAGGCGAGCCAGAGCACAGAATAGAAGTCACGCTCGTGAGAGCCAACTGAGGGGGCCTCCATCTTTCAAGTGCCGCAGCAAGACCGATCACGATATTTTTCCTCATTGTGGTGTCATGATTCGGCGAGGACGAGGAAGCGGGCTCAGTCATCGTGCCCCTGGGGACGGTAGCAGGAACTGGCAGTTCCGAAAAAACCAAGCGGTGTCTGCGTTGCCGTCGAGCGCTTGGTGACGAGGGTAGGGGTCGGCTGAATTGTGAATAAGGGCGAGGCCGTCGTCCTTATAGGGGGACGATGGGCACACTCGTTGTGGGGCGAGAGGTCGCCACCAAGGTTGTGCCTCTTGTACCGGCGAACACATCTCGAAAGGAGGGTCCCTTAAAGATAGTAGTGTAGGTGCCAAGGGTCCTGGTGTGTTTCGGGGCTTGGCGGCGAGTCACGATGCCGTCAGTTGTCGCCGTAATGACCGCGGCCTCGCGTTGGAGTGGCCCGGACGCTCAACGTGGCTCGGTTGCAGGATGTTTCTCACGACAGTTTATGTAGCAAGGGTGTGCTGCCTACGACCCTGGGGCGTGCTTGGTGTCGCAGCACAGGCACAATTTTCTCGTGAGCAGGTGGCGGTTGTGTGCCCGAAGCAGCTGCCACAGGAGTACTGCAGGGGCCGGGGCTGACGAGGACGAACGGAGCGCCTTTGCTTACAAAGCAGTATTTCCATGAAAACGGTGGTCCCCGCGAAGTTGAAGGTGAGGCAGTTGCCTCTGCGGACACCGGGCGCGAGTAGCGCAGGTGACACAATGTTGTCGGCGAGGTCCCTGAAGGGGATCGTTGGGTCTACACTATAATCCATGCCAAAGCAGGTGTTCAGGTCATGTTGTTTGGCTGGAATCTCGGTCTCGCAGATCATGCCGACCTGGAGCAGGGTGGTCAGATCAGTTGCATATTGATTATGAAGAGGTTGCACCGGCAATTTACCCACACTAGCTGAGTGGCTGGGAACCCCGAGAAGAAGGCGGCGATCTAATCCCTCGACGGAGCCAGGAAGTTGGCCTTTTCCTGATGGGCCGAAAGATGATGATGGCTGTACGTTCACTGGGATGAAGGTCGCCAACGACGTGGGGACCTTCGGGGCCCGAAGACGAGGTTGGGGGCATGCGCGCACTGGGGGACTGGGGCCGTTTGCTCGGCGGCCGCAGTGATTGAAAGACAAGACTAGGAACGGTGGCTGCATTTCCGATGGAGGCGGAAATGTTGCAGGCCCGTGTTCTCAGATTTAGGTGCACGTTAAAGAACCCCAGGTGGTCAAAACTTCCGGAGCCCTTCACTACGGCCTCTCTCATAATCATATGGCGCTTTTGGGACCTTAAACCCTACCTACCAATCAAGACGAGATGAGGAGGTTTTGCTGCCAGGGGCATCCCTTGCAAGTAGCCACGGTCGTGGCAGGAGACGAGGAAGCTCCAGCTAGAACCTTTGCTTCGCTCGAGGCCGGGGAGAGGGTGGCAGTGGGAAGGCTGCTGACCATCTGCGGCAGGGTTTTCTTAGGGCGTGTCGGCTTGGATACTGCCTGCTGCTGCTGGGTTAGCACCGATGACGATGCCGAGGCTGCCAATTCGGCGTCCTGCTGTGGCATTTATTCCGGTTGCCTCTCTGAGACGCCATTTGTAGCCCTTAAATAGGCTGCATGCCAAAAGCGCGGAGTGAGAATCGGGGTTAGTACGAGAGCGCAAAAAACACGCGTCACTTGAAGTCTCACCGATCTGGTTGGCTGTCGCGCTGGGTCTGTAAGAAATACGTTTTGAGATAGCGCTTCCCCATTAGTGGACCTATGCTGGCCACCAATGGGGACGCGTAACTGAACGCTACGGAGTCGCGAGCGCCGTGAGGTGGCGGCAGCAATGCTTCGATCCACAAAGAAAGAGCATGAAGAAAAAAATTGATTGGTGTAGGATATTGGAGAAGGAAGCACGTCGATTGAATCAGCTTGGATGCACATGCAGCTTTACCTTTCACGTGGCATCGCATCACAACCATTCCCTGAACGAAGGCGGACAGACGGGTCCTGTTGAGGAGCACACGTTTGCACTGGCATTGCATGAAATAAAGAAGGCGTTCGTCATAGCAACCAGGCTCACCCCTCCTGGATGATTTATTCAGCTTCGCTCACAGCTGCAGAAAAAGAGAGGCTAACTCACTCATAGCCATGACTGAGAGTGACATAACTTCTTCGTAGCTAAAACTCACCGCGATAGGTACGAGTGGCGCTGATTGAAATATCAATATTTAAATGATGATGTATACATAATGAATTAATGGTATGGAAGGCATCAGCTTAGTACATTTTCTGTAGGATCTAAGGCATCAGTTGAAGGTTGCAGATTTGGTCTCGGCTGGCGTCACATTATATCATTATCTCTTTGAATTTTATCTCTTACATCACAGATACAACAGACAACCCTGTATATTATTCTTGCCTTGACTCTCAGTAATTTCTTGTTAGTGTTGTGCTCTCTGTAGAATAGATTTTACGTGAAAATGTTAGCTTAAAGCTATACCATTTTGTCGTGTGTTTGCTGAAAACGTTTTTTCTCTGAACAAAAGAACACAACAGAATATGCTATGACCCCAGGCTTGTATTCTTTGTGAAACTTTCATGATTGCATATTATACGACGTATTTAGGAATACTTCATATTTATGTTAAAATCGTAATATCTACTACGCCTTCATCATCTTTATTTGCTTAATAGAGAGAACATTACGATTATTACGTTGTTTTTCTTGATGCGAAATTGTTCCGATTTGCTCTACAGATCATCCAACTTAACCCGAGCCAATAATTCAAAATACAAATGTGTGTCAGCAGTTAGTTGAGCCGTATGCGTACTGAAAGCGTTAGCCTTTAGTTATTTAGAGTAAATATAGTTTTCCTATGAATGAGCTATGATTATATAATAGTTATATACTTAGTACTCTTCATTGGCTAAGGAGACAAAGTACAAATACAGAGTTGTGAAGCCTATAAATATCAATGATTCAATTACTTTAAGTGATATGGCTCGCATAGTTTATTTATCAGTTTTTACCACAAAATATTGAAAAAGAACCAAATCGTGTAGCGCTTTCGCCCTTTAGTACAACGACGCTCGTGCGAAACGTTCAGCAGAGCTTTAGCGCGTCGTGAAAAAACTTTTCTTGCATTTCAGAAAAAGATGGCAGTATTCAAGCCGGGGTCTTTGTCAGAGGACTTTTAAATTGGCCTAGAAATAAACTTGAAAAAAGCGCTCGTGGTATGGCTGGGGATTAGCATGAAAAAAATAATAAAAATGTATGCGATTGCTCTCAATGGGATACTTTTACGAAGTGCCAATTAGCAATTTGTGGCGTCACAGGAAACTTTCATTTGGAATGCCATCCATGGTGCCAACTCCCGTTCTTTTTCTTTCTCCTCATGACGCTCATTTGTTACTTTTTCACCACCTCGATATACCATACGAATCACTAGTGTTTGATCTAAAACGTCATTACAGCCATCAGGCCTGGCTGTGGCATTTCTTTGAAGTGTAGTGACTGTTCAAGGCACTCGACACAGTGGTCTGGCCTTGGTGCTCGACTGTGGACCCAAACATCGTAGGATCAAATTGCGTTCCTGGCGGTAGCGATTCCAATAAAGCGCAATGCTAGGTGACCGTGTGCTTATACTTATGACACATGTTAAAAAAATCTTAGGTGATGCAAATTACCAGAGGCCTTCCCTATGACCTCTGTGAAAATGATGAGGTGCTTTAATAACACATCTCTCTTGAGCAGAAAGATCAGCTTCATTAGCCCTGAAAAGTTGCTGTTGCGGTGGTGCCACCTGGTGGGACACGTGGATGGCGCCACGGCAACGCATTTGCTTAGTGCACTGTGTCATTGTTTGCATTTGTTTTTTCCTTGACTTTTCTATAGAATAATTACGGAAACATCATCGATAATATTCCTAGTAAAATAATAAAAATTTGATGGTGCTTCCGGCAACGGTTCCGGCACTCTAGTATGGAAATCGAAATCAAGTATATGTCTAGCTGCTTGGGAGGGCCTTCATTCTCGGCCTCGGCAATTGACGGCAGTAGAAGGCAAGAACACATTTTTGCTGGCATTATTTAAATAACTGGTGCCTAAGCGAGTCGTGCTTTCAACCCACGAGACACCATTATAACATCAATATGTTTAGTGATTCATGGGTTTTATTAGGACATGTGATGGTTTCGCCTGCCTAGGATTAATTGTATCGCACATATCAACGCACGCATGCAGCACTGAGTCTCAAAAAATGTCTTGAATGCGCTGTTGCGTCCGTTTTCCACGCACACTTGTTCAGTCACCAGGAGCTTTAGTAATGTTTTTCTTGCAATAACTGCCATGCTTTGTTTCACCGAAACAATTGAGGTAAGGTGAAGAAAAGAGCAATCGCGTGACCTCGTATTGCAGTCGGATCATGTCATCATGCGGCATCGAACCTGCAATACGCTCGTAAGTACACCCCTTGACATAGCCACCTCGTAAATTGTTTTTTCTTTCTGCTGATTATCATTGAACATCAACCTGCGGGTACACGTTACATGTTACAGGTCGTCACCTCAGTGGGACGAAGAATCTTTAATTCATGCATGGGACACGTTAGTTGCTGAGTGTGGCATTGAAAAATTTCATTTCGACCATGGCGTTTTTTTTTCAAACGATGATACATGCGGTGTTCACACCTGAATGAATTATTACCCTTCGTGACGTCGAAAATACATTGAAGCAGCATTTAACGCACGTTAAGGTTTACCACTAAACAGTTCCCGGTGACTATTGAGAAGAAATCTGAGCATGAGATTCGAGTGAACAGACTTCTCAGTATTTGTGAAATTGTTAAGTGTGCAGCGATATTTTTTGTTCTGAATATGTTAAGTGATTGTTGGTGACAGACAGATTCATGGGAACTCTCTTCTCGAAAAAGACGCCATTCTTTCAAATTACCTAGATTGTTTTGCGAAGGCAGATGTCAATTTCATTTTCAATCATAACGCAGTTAGTGAAATGAAAATGTCTGAATATCATTTCGAATACTTTGACATACATGTTTAACCCCAAAGTGTACTGCATCGTAGTGGCCCTGCCATGGTGGCCTAGCGGCTAAGGTACGCGGTTGCTGACCCGCAGGTCGCGGGATAGAACTCGGCTGCTGTGGCTGTATTTCGATGAAGGCGAAAATGCTGTTAGCCCACGTGCTCAGACATTGGTGCACGGTAAAAAACAACCCCGGTCATGTAAATATATTTAGCCCTCCAAGAAGGAGTCTCTCATAATCGTATGGTGGTTTTCGGACGAAAATTTTCACATATCAATCAATCAATAGTAATGAGTGTTGGGCCAGTTGGTAAGGCAGCATTTCTTGCTGCATCGCGAGAACAACGAAGACGTAAGACAGACAGTACACCGGGTAGTGCTGACTCGCACTGAAAAGCCTTGTTTGAAGAACGCATGAACGTGAGAGCAACGAAAAAGTATCGACAGTGCGCAGAAGTTTTAAAAGTTAACACACAATTGTATTTTTGGTGCTCTCCCGTCTCCCTCAGTCGAGCGCTTTATTTAAAAATAAACTCATATTCTGGGTCTAGTTGTATTGAAGCTAGAAACGCTATACACAGTGTGATAGCGACGATTGTTTTTTCATTGTTTAAAGCAGTGAAAACCACAAAATGCCTGGCTGTCCTTAAAAACAATTTTACAGTGAATATTGCGTTCGGACGAGAGTTAGCCTATCATAAGCAATATTATCAAAACTTTTCTGCAGCCTAATAACCTTCACATATTCTGGAATTTCCATCCTGCTAGGTTGAAAGACTTGCATTGTGAAATTGAGGTTCAACAACCATCTTATCGGTGGGCACATGAAGGGCGCTGAAGACGTCAAAAAGTGACGGAAGAGCAGGAGATTTTTTGCCGTGACGTCAAATCACCATGTTAGCAGGGACACGAGTGTGAGTTCTTGGGTTGCATGAAGAGATTCCGGGATTCGTTCCTAATGGAGGCCGCTTGTTGAGCTCCACTGACCGCTTCGGCTCAACGGGCCTGGTCTAGCGTCCCGGTAAGTGAAGTCGGGGCTCGCAAGGCCAAACTTTTGTGTTTTTTTATGAATGTATATATGCCTAAATAATACATTATACTTGAAAAATATGCCACAGTGTGCCGGTTAAAGGTGTATTAAGACGTATTTTCTCGACGTATCATAAATCTTGCGACTTGTAATAAATCTTAGGGTGCCAACTAAATTATTTTCCATCATAATCGTACAGGTGAGATGAAGCACCATGGTGTAAATACATGTTGCCAGACACTGACATGGTGACTATAGTACATTTTTCTTTTTAGTATATAGCCATCAAGCAGAAAAAAGCGTAAATTGTACACTCGCGATTTCAACCTCACAAATATTACAGGTAAACTTTCTTCACTATAAAAGGCGCCCGTAATACAGGCAATATTGACGCTGATCACATTGTTTTTCTGCTTGCAGCATCATATTGACGCACTCCAAGAGCTAGTGCAAATGGAAAATGAGGTCATTTTTATAAAAAAAACATTTACTCGTTAACCAAAAAAATGAAGAATCTTTGACTATTCTGGCCCAGCACAGCCTAGCGAAAATGATATTCACGCTCGAATAACAATGCACTATTGTACATTGTTCTTCAACGTAAGAGGATGTACAAGCATCAAGCTTCCGCTCAAGTAAAAAATTTTAGAACATGACTACATAGAGGAGATATTTTTATCATACTTCACTCCACGTACAATGAGATATGTTTATAAGCTGTAAACCTCATGCTGCGAAAGTCGAGGCTATGCATATTACACAGGCTATTCCGGTGCCAATATAACTACCACCAAAAAACCAGGCAGCATTATTAAAATTTTTAACTATGAACTACATTTCGAGATCAACTGTTGTGGCATGTGCTGCCATGCTTATATTTCTTTTTCCTGCAGTACCAAAACGAGATCCCTACAATTGCAGTTCGACTAGATTTTTCGTGTCGGCAAGTACAATACGACCGCCGCTGCACAGACAAAGTGCTATCATGAATGACACAGCTGTGTACAAGCGTGGATACGGAAATAGGCCAACAATTTCTCATGATCCGACTAAGAAAACGTCTGTTCAAGGTTTGATAAATGCTATCAATCAAGCTCAAAGCTTAACCTTAAATGCATTCGTCGTGGCGCAAGCATAGTATTGGTAGATTTTGGGAGCAGCTGAACAACACGTTCATCCTTGCTTCTTTTTTTTTATATACGCCTGCAGTAGAGCACAATTTTAATGCAACTGAGTTCTTCGGAGACCCGCAGAGTGGCGCAAAAGTCGAGAAAGGGAAACTAGAGAAGTACAAATTTGTGGCACAAAGCCTGTAGAAAGTATGTACAGATTTCACAGAACAAAAAGTCTTTTAAATGCCGAAAAATTTGTCCTGGTCTTGGGGTCGAACCCTAAACCAAAGCCTTTGCGGAGCAGTTGCTCTGCCAATTTCATAGGTCTTTGTGCTCCAAACAGGTATTAGTCTATTTTTTTTCTTTCTTAGCCCTTGTGCCACCTTACGTGTCTCCACAGAGCTCGTTTACGTGTATGCAGACGCAGTTGTCGATGAATTCGCCCTCGCAGTGCCAACCGCTAGCTTCATGGTTAACTCAATGCGTAGAATTACCGCCCTCAGAAGGCGTTGGTGCCAGGTTCGATCCCCAGACCAAGACGCATTCTTCGGCAATCAGGTGGTTTTTCTTTCTGAGAAATTCGTGCAGAAGTTTATGTGGCTTTGTGCCACGAAAGAGTGCTTCTCTATTTTTTTCTAAGAACACGATTGTGTTAGATGAGATGACAGATGAAAGCATGAGCGAGTTTCTGTAAAACGATGCATTCTACACACATTCACGTGTTGCCACTTTAAGGTAGTGAAACAAATGTTAGCGTTTGATGTCCTCTAACCGTGATATGACAATGAAAGACGACGTACAGTGGATGGCATGAGAAGCTTCGATCACCTTAGGTATCTAAACCTGTTCCTGTACTGAAAGACACATCAGCTCTAGCGTTGTACCTCCTGCACAGGATTCCTAAGAGGAGTTTGGTTTCATAACACCACTATAAATGTCAGTACTGAGTTTCATAAAATACTTTGAAAGTTTTGCTGTTGAAATACTTGTTGACCTTTATGGAAAGCTATTTTTAAAAGTTTGATTTGCGTTTTCAAATCACTAATGCTCAGTGCAAGCCATTATTTATTGAAGCCACTGCAGTACTATAAACTTCCACAAATTTTACACCAAAAGCTGGTATGAAATCGCAAAGGCTGGTTCTGGTGCCAAATTTCGCCGGTGTCCGTAACAACTATCCCAACAATGAAGACAAAATTGCTCTAATAAATGAATATTGAGGGCAGAAGGGGAACCGCGCTTAGCTCCTCTGCGCGGCAGCCAATACTCTGTCAATCAGCTTCATCGTTTCTCTATAGCATGGAATCAACACCAGTATATCAGAGTTTGTTGCAAACTCGCTTTATCCGCGCTTCCTGTCGGGTAAAAAATTGCCTTAACATGCGTAGTAACGCCTTTCAGTGGAGTAAAGTAACGACCTGACATCAGGCACTGTGAATCACGTAACGGGTGGGGCGCAACTCATTACAAAAACTTCAGGCGTACTTCTTCAACGTCGTCATCACAGCATGAACTGAGTGCTGTGCCTCTATGTTTCTTCTTAGGTGTTAGGTCGTTTTGCACCGCTAAATATACATTATTCATGAGTGAACTCGCCCAAGCAACAGTTTTAGCTTAGTTCACATATTGATTTTCAATCAGGTGTGTAGCGGTTACCACGTTTTTGCGAAAATGAGGAATTATGGCATAAAGGACGCTTCCCTACACCACAATATTTATGATGGTTTATGGCAATATGGGTGCCATTCGAATACACTTGCAGATGCAGCCCCAGGAGTGTTTAAAAGGCTTTGAAAAAGGCTGCTTTTTCAGCTTTCGCTGTGGCTTTGCTGAGCGTTTTTTGCCGGCATGGCGATATTTGTTCGCTTGTTATCGTAGTAAACAATTCTCAACATATATTTCATAGACGTAAACATAGAGCTAGGGATTCATTTCTCACAGAATACAATTTAAAGATGGAGATAATTATCAAGCTGAGTGAGAAATTCTGGATACAGCGTTGTCAACAGCCAACCTATTTGATGAGCCATATATTGACCACGTGATTGTATATTTTTATTCATGCAGCCTCAAAGGATTGTTTTACATGCAGTTAAGTAAAGTACACCATTACCTCTACCTTTAACCCTCCATCGAAAGTTGTCAGAATTTGCGCTGTTACTTTCTGATCTCTGAACATCGTAACCATGATGCCACCACCGAAGCAAGTTTTCCTCAAACTATGGGACAGTTTAAAACATTGTCGTAATTTGAGGCTGCGTGTACAAAGTGATGGAGAGAACAAGGTCAATGCACAGTGGCTGCTGCTCTGCCAGGAGCAAAGCTTTCAAAGCTGCCTACGCTACTTGACACAGACGTAACTATAAATTTCAAATAAAAGTATTACAAAGTAGAATGTCTCGAATCAGTATTTCAGCTTTTACAGCGGAACTTTTGTGCTTTTCGTTATGTGGTTACGTGATCGCCAAGAAAGGAGGATCCTTAAGCTTCGCCTTTTAAGCATGATATCGATATTCTGTCCCTAGTGCGAAGTTCAAAAACCTAGTGCATAGTTTTGATCTATGATGCTAGTTGATAAGTTTTAAATATTCAGTACTACAATCTATACTCGAAAAAGGTGAAAGTAGCTTAGGTCAGTTATGCTTTTGCATATGGCTGCATTCTGGTAACAGGTGGTGTAAGACCACTGTCAGAACAGAGTGCATGGCAGTATTAGTCTCTGTTTATTTATTTTGTACCGAATGCTTGGAGAGGCATGCCAGTCATTGTGCTGCATTCGCTTCGGCACGCAGCATTGCTTTGGCAGCTTACAGTCAGTGTACGACCAGATCGGCCCTGACCGTAGACACCATCGTGCCCGCACGGCACCCCGCGAAGTGCTGGGGCGCATTAAATTATTGAGTGCTTCTGGTTTCTGTTAACCCTGGACAAAAGAGCCAACCCCCACGTACGCGACAAGGGGGAGGGATGAAAACGTCATTGTGACGACCCCATGATTGCCTTACGGCACATTCGACCTGCACATGAAGGAGCCTCTTTCGGGGTGCAGTGCAGCAGTATGAGTATCGTTCGCCTAAAAGCCCAGTCATTTGCTGTTTGCGCGCCTAAAGTCGCCGGCGAGGGACGACGGTGTGCGGTGCGACAACTTGGGATCACCGGCGACTTTCCGTAACTGTCCGGCGTCCTTCAGCTAGCTCTCGAAAGCGAGCGAGCTTGCGACACGTGAAAGCGAGACCCACGTCGCGGTAAAGTGGGCAGCCAGTCGGCACCTTTGACGAATGCTGTCGCACTAGCAGGCCTACGGCTCTTTCTGCGCTAAACATTCCAAGTTGGTTCGACGGAACCCCCGCGACGAAAATTAGCGGAACAAACTCGTAATTTAAACTGCGTGCGAAAAGCGAGCGGTTTCACTTACAGCGCACAAGGGAGAGGCGGATTACTGTCCCCTAGGCAATAAGTTGACGTTTTACAAGAGATGCCTTTCTTATGGCTACGAATCCCAGAACGCGTAGCTTTAAGTTTAAATGGGTATGCGCCCGCTGAGCATGCCCTTGCCACTACGACCTTAGTTTATCTTTGTGTATTTGTTTTTTCATGATGAGTTATTTGGGGCGCGGCCTGAAGCCCTCACAATTGCTCGAAAGTGGATTCCTCAGGGTAGATTGTCGATTTGCTTAGTGCACTGTCTTATCATAGAACGAACAAGTGACCATTCACCGACAGTGGTGTAAAGGCACAGCAACGAGGCAACAGGAAGTGGTTTCTGTGTTCCACCAAACGTTCAGAACAAAAATTAAGGTGTTAGATACCATCTGCTCTGCCGATTTCCGCAAAGTCCCTCTAGAGACTGTTCATTTCCGCAGAGCTTTTTTTTTTGTCGCATTTATGTATGTGACTATGTAAAACAGTCTGCAAATACAATTTTTCACTTGCCTTACTAGAACTTCTTTAGTGTTTTCTCTTCTTCGGGTGACCAGCAAGTTCATAGCTGCCATTTGCATAGCGGCAGTACGTTACTCCCTTTCACTTTGCTATACCATCTCCGTTGCAGCGTCCCGGGAGACGATTGGGGAGAGTTCTTTTCCAGCATTCAGAAAATCCGACTTTTACTCTACTTAACCCAACATCGTTCTTGTTATTGCCGATTTAGCGAATTCTCTTTAGTTCTGGATTTCTGAAAAATTAGGTTACTTTTTCAAGAATACGGTAACCTTTTTTAGCTTGGTATATTAAATGAAGCTCCACTCGAAATCGAAAGTGTGATTCACAAAACTTCACTGTCACAATCCACCACTCAATTATCATTTACGGAGGATTGGTCATGTGAAATCTCTTCTTTGATTTTGTTATCAACAGCCTGAAACATGAATTATTGTTTACTTATTTGCCGACATTTCACAAGGCACAGGAGAGAAAATTCGGCAGAACGCACGTGACAGGGGAACTGGCGTTATGTGAAGCATGTAGATGGAAGGTGACTGTGTTTCGAATTTGAATTGTGCAACAGAATTTTATATGCCGCAAAATGTATTTCGAATTGTAGATTGCACAGGCAAATGTTCATAAGCTGCAGATATTATTATAACTGCTTGTTTTCACTTGTGCAACAATACCAACAGGAACATGAATACTAGAGACACGAGTAGCGATAAACTGATATGAAGCGCTGGCGCTCGCGAGGATGGTAGCTCTGGACACTGCTAATTGATTCAACTTCAACGGATAGCACCTAAATACAACTGACCTCATCCTTACGGGACTGCTGTATAATAGGCGCATACATGTAATGTTTAAGAAATGGGATAGCAAGTATTGAGATCGCAATTGACGTTTCCGAGAACATCAGGGTCTATTTGCAAAGTAGTACCGAGACCTGGCGCGGCTCTGTGGTCGAATACTTGATTGCTGCACAGCATGCTGGGGCTTGATTCTTGCTGAGACCCTATTATTCATTCTTTGCTTTTGTCGAGTGAACGCTGCCGATGTCAGCTTTTCTCTAAAGCTCTCGCATTAATCTTACCAGTGTGTGTTCTCACCTTTCCTGAGCAGATACTTAGTGTCAATCACCTGAGGTACATAACGCATGCCAGTGGGACATACACGCCCGCGAGTACGTGCCTAGATTTGGTGGTGAGGGTTTAACGACATACGCGACGGGATTGTGACATTCAAGTGTTGACCAGCGTGCCATATTCTTCAAACCATCTTACCCTGCCATACTAATCTTGGTTGAGGCAAAGTTAGGGGTGTGATCACAAGAGCACCCAGACGTGAACAGCTACGTAGTTAGATATATTCATTGATAAAAGGATTGATAGAGATATGGACGCGTAGATACACGCCAAAAGTTCTTGCTGTACGGGAAGAAATGCTTCGCGTATAAAACATTGAGAACTGTCAAGTAGAAAATGAGCATTGAACCATCATTTTTTTAGGTCTTCTCCTATGGGCCACAACAAAAGGAACCTCTGCCTAGAATTCTGAGGAGTTCCTAGACACACACAAAATTTACTTACTAGCTCATTCCGAATGGATATCTTCTACTTTAAAAATCTCCTTTTTTTCATTTCAAATATTACTTGTTTACTTACTATATTTGTAGGTAACCCTGATTGTTCAATTTTATATTCCCGGGATGCCGGAATAATTACTTTTTCTTCATGAAATTTCGAATTAGTTTTCACCATATTTATAACCGCCCGGTTTAATGGCCAACAAAGAGGCGGGAAACGAGAATAAAAGCAGCTACGAACGTAAGCATTCGTACAAGCAAGCAAGTAAATACATCTCTAACGGTGAACTTGGGGCTGGTTGGTTGGACACATAACAGGGCGTGGAGGATCAAGGTAGTAAAGATACACATGCAATCACTCGTTGCGCTAAAAGTTGAACTTGGCTGGTTCGATGAATAGCGCTACATGTGTTTGCATGCGTGCATTTAAAGGCCTGGTCTTTCACACTCTTTCTTTTACGAAACAAATACTCACAAATTAAGATGAACATACAGAGCCTAAGGCGAAACCAGAGAGGGTGAAAGAGAGAGATGAAAATAGAGGGGAAGAGATTTGAAAAAAAAGAAACGAGTTATATACATAGAAAAAAATAAAGAACACAAGAATCGAAATATTAACAAAAAAATGAGAAAGGGTCAACAAGAAATAAATAGTAAGAAACAAGGCAATGAGAGGGGAAAATTAGATACATAGAAACATAGGGAGGAAAACTGGCAGTTGTGTCATGTATGAATACAACCGATGAAGAATGGGATGCGAGGGATTATGCGGCTTATCCCTCTTCTGGCTTTCATCACGGTGGTAGGGTGGAAAGCTGGTCAGCAGAGGGTTCGCGGCCGTCGGTGGCGAGAACGACTAAGCGAGTGAGTTGAAAGGCGTGCGCAAGCTTGCCGTCACGCTTGCACTGCCGGTGCACCTCCTTTTTTCAGCGAGCTTGCACTGAGTGAGGAGCTTCACCGGCGGCAGCGACGAAGCGCGGGCCAAAGGAGCTTTGCTCCTAGAAAAGGTAAAGACAAATAGGGATAGCCGCCAACTGGTGCAAAGCTGCTTATTCTTTTTTTTCTTTATGCGCAGCCTGATGAGACACACATAAGCTAAATAGTTTTACCATTATTCATTTTCGTGAAGTATGCTATTACCTTCATCGATTCATTAGTCCATAGGTTTTTTGTAGCTAAAAGAGGCTGTAATAGGATAAATTTACGTATACTATTTCCTGTAACATTTATTCTCGTGCAAAGTGATCTTGATATTGTTTTCATCATGCGCAATACTTCACCTTTTAAAAAAACGTGACATTCAAGAAAGAAGGTTCAGAGAAAGATTCAGAAAGTGCGGGTCATAGTGACGGGAACAAAAACAGTAAACATCACGATATCTCCTCCCCGTGTCCTTTGAGTCTGTCCCATGTCCCGTTATTCTCAATACCGACCGGTGTTAGTTTCCATCTGATCTACCGTTCTCTATTGTCGTGTTAGGCACCTCAGCTCACACATACAGGGCGGCTCAAAAAGTTCCCAGGCCACTATTTCATGCATTTCTACAAGAGCGTCCCCTGAGAATTTTTGACCTCCCCCTCCCATGTGCAAATATGCGTCTTTCCTAGTTTCAAAATGTTTGAAATAGACACTAATGTCATAATTATAATTTCGTAAACAGACACCTTTTATCACTTGCAGGAGCTGCCGGGATGTCTGGAAGAAAACGAAGCCGTTCACCCTGTGGAAGCCCTGGCAGGATTGGCATGAGACTTTAAAATATGTGTTCACTGTCTATCTGAAAATGTCGCAACACAGGTAATAAATGGCGTTCCAAGGCATTTTCGTACTGTAAAATTTGCATATTGTTATTTTAACAGGTCATAATTACTCCTGCAGGGCAATAACATATCTTCATGGCGAAATTAATATAGTGCCTGTAGTTCACGCTGTCTTTAAGAAATTCCTAAGTATACCGTAATATTGATTGAATAAACAAATGCAGGTGAAACGAAGTGCTCTTTGCTTTTGTAGCATTGTTCTTATTTTGTCAGCAATCTTTGAGGTCTGTTTGATACGACCAGAAAAGAATAAGGTGCCTTAGCGCATACACTTGTTATTTTACAAAATGACCCCACCACCTGTTTCTGACTACAAATTATGCCAAGATCTGGCGGAACGCCACCACGTTTCCGCCCCGAATCAGGCGTCGCCTACACTGAGGGGCTGCTAGGATGTTCCTCGAGCACACCCTGGTGGCTTAAACTCCTCATGTCTTTTTACAAAAAATCTTGACTCAATGACTGTAGAATCCATGGATATACAAGCTATGTACCTGTAGAATGTACCTCTGCCTGTATTCTCTTGTACCTCTACTACATGCTTATCTCAGGTACAAGCGCATGCAAATGTTGGTTAGTTGTTCCTCAGAGTCCTGGCGCAACCCACCACGGGGGATCGGCCATGAAACGGATGGTGCCTCATTTGTGAGGAGGAGTTGTTTTACCAGCCGGATTATTTAGATAACGATGTTTAAACAAAGAACCAATTGGTAAACGATAGATTAGAAATAAACCATACGTAATACAAATAACGAACAGGCTAATATGATTTGAAATAAAGTGAATTTATGCATCAGTTTAACATTCTAATTGTTTTGTTGCCTTTAGAAAATCGCATACGGCCTAGCAAACACTCCTGTGGCTTAATCCTCTTTCAGTTGCTCCAAAAAAAGAGGATCACCGAAAGGGATAAATTTAGAGCCAACCTACGTAGAGGTTCTTCTAACAGTCTCTTCCTTTGTTTTGTGTATAACTTGCATGTTGAGAGGAAGTGGTGAAGGGATTCACTCTCGTTGCAGTGGAGGCACAGGGGACACTGTATGGAATAGTGGCCTGGGAACTTCATCAAGCTCAGGGAGGGGGACTCGGCATCTTTGTCTCGTAATTGATATTTCCGTCGTTTCCGTTTTTCCAAGTATACCGAAAGATGAGGAAAATTCGATGTTGCCAAGCGAGATTTTTCAAACTGATCTGACATGACAAATTTTTCAAAGCGTGCCACGGCGACAAATGCTAGCGTCGGCAATATAGAAATTATGGGATAAATATGTGAGGCAACTGCGAGTGCATCTGCATATTCGTTGAGGGTTAAACCTTTATGTTCTGATATCCACACCAAGCGAATGAGTCGTAAATGTTTTGGGGCAAGGTCGTAAAATATTTTTCAAGCATCGGCCACATTAGGCGCAGTTAATACTGCACACAGACAAGCAGTCTGAAAGAATATTAGCATCTGTTACTGATTGAGGTAATTTTCGTAAGGCTAAAAGAATCGCTGGCAATTCCGCCGGATAAATAGGTGTGAAATGAGGTAAACGAACCGAAAAAAAAAAACAATCCAAAACTGAAGATGCAATTCCGACTCCTGCCTTCTCTTCGCGAACTGAAGCATCAGTTGCTAATACAATATTCGTGTCTAATCTTGCCAGGTGGTCTTTCAAAATGGCCTTTAGATATCTACTGGGAAGAGCTTTGCAATTAATAAAAAAAATATTGTCAACTTCTATTTTCATTGTTTGAGTAGGTGTTCTTAGTACCCGTATTTCACGAAGGTTAACATGTAATGTTTCCAAGAGCTTCTGTACGACTATGACTTGTGGGCACTGTAATCTAGACCATTGTTGGTTAAAAAAGAACGTCGGCTCATCAATTAAAACCTATTGCGACTTCCTATGGGGGGATGCGTATATTTTTAGGAAGGTACGAACTGCTAGTATTTGTAACCTAGCACGAAGATAAGGCAGGCGCACTTCCTTATATAAAATATTAATTGCGACTAATTTAGGAGCCTAAGACATAAACGTAACGCTTCGCGTTCCAGTAGTACCAGTGGTCTTATTTTGTAGGCGGTTGCTCCAGAAGATATGTCGTCTTATAAGAGAAGATATGTCATCCTGTGAGGGAAAATTGACACTTGCAATCGTAGGCACACTCTCAAGACGTACAAATTTTTTTGGTAGGACTCTCCCCCTCTTTAGCGCTTCAAACGCTCGGCAGTGTCTGCTTAGGTCGAAAGGTGTGTGTAAGTCTTTCTTAGTGATAAGAAAATTGTACACGTCTTCCGCGATTCCCTTGAGGAGATGACCAACCTTATCTTCGTCACACATGGTCGCACTCACGATTCCGCAAAGCTTCAAGACGGCCTCGATGTAGGTGGTGCATGTTTCGCCAGGTAACTGAGCTCTGCGTGAAAGCGTTTGCTCCGCCTGCTTGACCTTAGCTGTTGAGTCACCAAAACACCTATTCAGATCGTCCACAAAAATGTCCCATGTGGTCAATGCACTCTCATGATTGTCGAACCAAAGAGAGGTGGTGCCGACAAGAAAAAACACCAGGTTCTCGAGCTGCTTAGCAGTGCTCCAGCGGTTGCTGCGACTCACTCTTTGGTAGTGCTTGAGCCAGTCGTCAACATCGTCATCCGGCTGCCCCGAAAAGGTCCTCAGCTGACGTTCCGGCATGCCGCAGCGATCTTGTCCTGGCGGGTGAGCGTGTTGCTTATCAGCAACGAGGTTGTTATGGCCTGCTCGCGCGTCCTTCATGTCTGGTAGCTGTGGTTGCAAGCCTGCCAAGCGTCTGCTCCGTCGCAAAATTGGTAGAACTGGGTCGTCCAGATCGATGTACGTGGCACCTTCCACAAAACTGTTACGAGTGACTGTGTTTATATAAATATGAGGTGAAATGGCGTTGTGAAAGAGCAGCGTGTTTCTGAGACAGGCCTAGAACGCTTTACCTAACCACACAGTCCAAGCGCCGCTCCACTACTCTTCTTCTTCTTCCACGCCCTGTAGGCTCGCGCATCTTCGTTTCACTATGTGCGGCTTGCAATGAACCGGAAACAATAGATCACTTTCGTCTCACATACCGCCGCTTCGCCTCACTGCTCCGAATAACTCTTAAAAGACCGATTTGTATGCTCGGAATGCCAGTTATTACCTCCACCTTTTTATCGTTTGGAGCTAGTCAGTTTGGCGCGGGCCACTGTGCTATTCTGTCAGCGCTACATAAACTCATTCAGGCAAGCGGAAGAATACGCTGCTAGTGGTACTGCCAGATATATCCAAGTTTTCGTCCCCTTTCTTTATTTTCGCTAATTTGTTTTATATATTCTGGTTTATCAAGTTCTTCTGCACTTTAGCACGTTTTTTCAAAGGAACATTTTTATTGTTCCTATCTAATTTCTCTCTTTTTAGCAAGCGCTGTATAAAAATATCCATCATAAATTAGTGTGGTAAATCCCTCTGGTGGGTATGAGCGAAGATCATCTAGGCGACAAGACAAGAGTATAGCCTGCGTGGCATCTGTTTATTTATGTTACAGTAAGTTATTCTTTCATTAAAAAAAACTCGTTTGCTTAAAGAACGCCCGACGAAGATAATATTTCAGAAGGGGGATGGTCATCTAGTCGCCAATGGGAAAGTAAACGTGAGTTCATCGGTGCATGGCGCTGGAAACCCTAATCCTTAGTTAAAACGCACTGACCAGAGAGTCAACCTGACTGGTGGTGGAGGTGCGGAATTCGACCACGGAGACACTATCACGGCTTGTGAACTGCTACAAGCCCTTCAAAAAAGACAGACTGATATCGATGCTCCTGCAGCGACTGATTATAGCCGGCTCAGCGCAGCCACAACCAGCGCGAACGTTCCAGGTGATCATGGAATTTAGCCGCTACATCAGCCTTTTTTACGGTTCCGAGGATGCTCCTTGAGTGTTGATGATTGATTTGTGGGGTTTAACGTCCCAAAAGAGCTCCTTGAACGTGTGAGTGGATTGAAAACGTTCGTCGAACGTCGGCACTTCATGGGTGATCGGCTGCCTACACACAATGGAAAATTCCAAGGCCCAACTTGTTGGAGCTGCCAATGACAGGTACCAGTCGAGGGGTTCCCAATTCAGATCGTGCGAGGAATTAAAGATTCTTGTCCATTGTACCTTTGTCAACCATGTCTCGAGACCATGCGTGACAGGCCATCGTCTGCTCTCGACGGGAAGCACTGCGGTGAAAGCAGACGACACCCCGGGTCTACAGAAGCCAGAAGTCGCACCTTCTATGATCCCTCAAAGGACACGTGAACGCACTTTCCAAACAAGCCTCACCACATGCCGAGAAGGCCGGAGAATGTAAAGCACTGGCAACCAAGGACGGCGAAGATCCGAAGCACGAGATGTCTGCCGGAGCAGTAGAAAAGCCCATTGACAAGAGCGAAGCCGAAGCTGCGAGCGAAGGAAAGCCAGAAGAAAAACAAATTTGAAGCCCACGCCCAAAAGAAGCAGAGGAACGAAAAATATCTAGGCATTGTTTATGTGGGCACTTAAAATTGGCAGCAACAAACAAGATCAAACACTTATAAAGCAGAAAGTTCCTTGGGATTGCTACGCTGGTTTTGCGATGAGAATTGGTGGATACGCAGGGATACGTTACTTATGATGTACAAACTTTACGTATGCCCTATTCAGGAGTTTCCTTGCGTTCTGTTTTCCGGAAGTGCTGAGTCAAATTAACACCTCTTATATTGTTGGAAAGGCAAGCTCTGCGATGGTGTCTCGGGCTACCTAGATGTGTTGCGAATAGTGATATTCATTTGGAAGCTCGAATCATTCCACTTGATTCAAGATTCGACAGCTTACCGTGCAAACATTTTTTAAAACTCTACGATGCGCCCCTCTCTCGTTCACAGACTTTTTTTATCAAATATCCAGTTTCTTTCTTTAGGCGCCCGTGTGTCGTTATAAAAAACCACAAGTCATTTTCGATGAGTCTCTATTATCAAAGCTCCACGTTTCCCTCCAGCATTTAACTCCCCAAACCCTATGCTCGATACCAGTTGACTTAGCTTTCGATGACATTTTTCAAAAAAAAACGCCGAGTTACTTTTAAAGCATGTTATGGAGGACCTCCTTTCAGACTATCTCAGTTATTTTCCTAATTACGTAGTAATTTCAACAGCGGCAACGCAAAATCTTCAGAAAGCTGGAGTAGGTATTTTTTTCTCATCAGCTTTATTGGTCTTTTGCGCTCCCATTGCCTGACTTCACGTCTATATATTTTGCAGAGTTCCTGGCTATTACATTGGCTCTTCGAAAATTAAGTTCCTAGCAATCAAAATCTTTAATTATTTCTGATGTATTGTCTGTTTGTACGCATTTACCGCCCGCAAAGCAGTCTGCTCTTTTCAGGATGCTTCGGTCTCTCGTACCACGTAGCCTATCAGAGGTCGGTTTTTTTGGGTCCCCGGACATGCTGCAATTGCACTAAATGAAACTGCTGACTCGCTCGCTTCAGCATTTTAAGTCTCCCGATGGTACTAGTAGCTCTACATTTTTCTCTTATTACTGCCGAACGATTCAAACGCCCATTATTCTGAAAAATAACCGAAACATCACTCCTACAATCTGAAGAATTTCGGCCCTTGCCATTCACATGGAACACCACAAAATGTTTTTCTCGTGAATGTGTGGTGACCCTCACAAGCTTTCGCTGTAGAGCTCCTCGGTTAACTTTTTATCTCCACAAATAAAGATTTTATAACTAAGCAATGTGCAGTTTGCAATAAACCGAAAACAATAGATCACTTTCTTCTCACATGCTGTCCTTCGCCCCACTGCACCGAATAACTCTGGAAGACCGATTGGTATGCTCGGATTGGCAGTTAGTGCATCCACCCTTTTCTCGTTTGGAGCCAATAAGTTGGGTGCGGACCGCAGTGCTTCTCTGTCAGCGCTACCTAAATTCATTCAGGCAACCAGAAGGTTACGCTGCTAGTGCTATCACTAGGTGTATATGTAGATGTAGATCCTAAACTCGTGGCTCACACCCACCCTGGGGAATCGGCCGAGAATCGGGTAGTTTACCAAAAAAACGAATGTACATAATTAAATACCGGCGAAAGAAAATTAACAAAAATATTCTTTTTTGTAAATTATTTTTGGCCAAAAACTTTGATGAATGAGTTCCTACTGACCGAGCAATAAATGATTGATATCAAAACTATTTTCAATATCCTACATGGATTAATAGAGAACCTTTTGGTATTAAGGTTATTAAGTAAATCTCCTATACTGCACAATGAAATCTTGCACGGCCGCGCACACTTTTCCGTTGCTTTGCCCTAGGGTATGTGCATCTAAGGATAGTAATTTTGACGTTGTCAAAGTTAAGCCAAATCGTAATGGTATTTCTAGTGATACCTTTCTTAATGTTGAAAACATTCTACAAGAGATGAAAAAGTGCTCCACTGTTTCCTTTTTTCCACAAAGAGAGCAAAGCAGAGGGATTCAAGCCGGCTCTAAACAAATAAAAATTTAATGGAGGGATATACGACAGCGTAATAGAGTGATTGAAACTTCCAGGCATCGGTTATGACATGAGGAAGCTTTCTAGGGTGTCATTAGATGACTGAGATCCAGAAAACGTTTTAAAGAGGTGTAGAGAAGATATATTCAATTTTTGTCCCCATCTTCTTTTTCCAATTTGTTTTCTATATTCTGGTTTATCGAATTCTTCAGCACTTCTCACTTTTTTAAAAGAAATCGCATTATTGTACTTATCCAATTTCTCTCTTTTTTGCAAGCGTTGTGTGAAAAATTACCATTATAAGGTACAGTGTGGCAAATCCCCCTTATGGGTATGAGCCAAGATCTTTTAGGCGACAAGACAAGACAACACGGACTCCCAAGCCTATTCTACAGGGAAAGATGATGAGGGAAATACTCGAGATGAGAACGAAGCACCAGTAAAAGGCAATGAAGAAGAAATGAAGAAAGCAGACGAAGAAGGAGCCCAGGTACAACTACTACCAAAAAACTACTTTTTCAGATCGGCTTCATTTTCATTTTAGTTTCATTTAAGTATCCTGCCACGGGTTCTTGGCCCATCCCCCTCTGTGGGTAAGCGCCATCCATCAGAGGTCATCAGCATCAGCATCAGGTAGAAATTGTGGGTGTTTTGTACAATGAAAAACTTATCTGGAGTCCACATATACAGTAAATTGCGGCTAAGGCTCAACGACCTTTAGGCTTACTGCTTAGAAGGAGTATTCGCACATTTGGCGTACGCAGAGACATAATGTTAATGATATACAAAATGTATATACGCCCAATGGTAGAATTTGGATGTGTCTTTTCAGGAGGACCTGCGTGCAAAACTACGCAGATGGTTCTCTTGGAGCGGGAAGCTCTGCGCTTGTGTCTGGGGCTCCCTAAGTTTACAGCAGTTAATCATATTTGCCAGGAAGCGCGTCTGCCTACATTTCTCTGTCAATTCCGCTTGTTAACAATACAGAGATTTCAAAAATGTCACAGCTTACCAGTGAGAAGAGCTAAATACGTTTTCACCAGTTACCCAGATTTGTTTTTTCTCGCTCATTGGCCTCGTTTTCATACACCGCAGATAATTTATGTACAAAAGAAACTGACAAGTATAAATGCCAACAGTAGTGACATGATTGCATCTGATATCTCAAACCATATTCTTAATATAAAATGTGATGAGATCTTTCCTTCACAATCTAAATTTCAATCCCGCAAATTCTTAGAGAACACGCTGGCAGATGTCCTGCAGCATACACAGACATGTAAGATAATAGCCACAGATGCTTTCGTCAATGAGGAAGGGGTAAATGTAGGAATAGTCTCTCAATCACTTGGCTGGTCATTTGCTGTGTGGCTACCCGATTTCACTCCTATTTAAGAGCAGCGGCATGGCTCAGTGGTAGGACAATGGGCTGAAGCGTAGAAAACCCAGGTTCGAGTCCCGCAGCCTTTTTAATGTTCTCCATTTTTAATTTTTTTGTTTCATTTCGCGCGAGAGTGGTTGCAGACACTGGCGGCGGCGGACATCTATGGCGCCGCACGTGACCCTTGTTGTGATGTCGTAACAGCTTTTGTTGTGAAATGTATAAGTAGCGACGATTAGGGCACCCGTCAGTGAAAAATGTGAGTACTGGTGTTATTAGGGGATTTGTTGAATCAAGGAATTTTGGAGCGCCTTGCTCGTGAGTAAAATTACAACTTGTTTCTGCACTTTATTATGTCAGTTATTCGATAATTGTCAATTTTTGTATAACATATTTGATGTTTTTATCGTTAATGTATACCTCATTTGCACTTTTTCTCACATTTTGTTTCATTTTTGCCTATTATCATTCTGTTCTGGCTGCATAAGCATCCCAGCAATCGACTATGAATCGGCAAAAGAAGATAGTCGCATGACTCAAGGTGCGTGTGCCAAGCATGGGTGGCGCCAGGATTTTTTTTACTTCGGGTGGGGGCCTTCTTGGAGCCACCCATGGTGCCAGGCAATCTTTCTCTGTGTTTTTTCTTCTTCCCCTCCTCATTTTTTTGGTTCGGAGGTGAAGGTATCACAATAACGCAGACAACCACGGCGAACGGAGAACGTCCCGTGGTTAGCGAAATGTGATTGATTGATATGTGGGGTTCAACGTCCCAAATTCACGATATGATTATGAGAGACGCCGTAGTGGAGGGCTCCAGAAATTTCGACCACCTCGGGTTCTTTAACGTGCATTCAAATCTGAGCACACGGGCCTACAACATTTCAGCCTTCATCAGAAATGCAGCCGCCGCAGCCGGGATCCGAAGCGGAATGTGATACAGGTGCCTAAAATGACGGCCAACAAAGAACGACGCCCAACACAAGAACAGGCGCCTAAGAGCTGTTTTCTTCACACCACCCAGTTAAGAAAACTATTTATTCTAGCATATGCCGTATGTCAATTATTGCAATGTTCGTTTTAATGTCCTAGTAGGTGACAGTGTCCAAAGCCTGCTCTCGACGCCAAGCAGTAATGAGAACCCAAGATAATGTTTTCTTCAGTGTACTACATGCAATAAATAGTTCCTCCTGTGTTTTTTTTTTCTTAACGACTGGATTCTGTGATCGAGTTTCGCCGGGTTTCGAGTGATAAGCGTCTTTAAAGAGAAAGAAGGTAAATCGACGATGACTCAGTCAGTGATTATCGCAAGTGCGCTCACGCATGAGGCCCAGTTTTAATAAGGGCCCAGTTCCTGGTCAACGTGAAGATGTCGGCGAACCAGCCTAAGCGAGCGCAACAGCCGAATTTCACAAAAGAGGAGCTAGCTATTCTCGTCGATGGCTACGAAGTGAACCGGCGGGTTATTGATAGTAGAGGAGAGGATCCCCGAGGGTCCCAGGCCAAACAGAGGGCCTAGGACAACATCACGGCAACATTATTCGCTGTCTCGGGGATCGTTCGAACGCCCGCCGAGGTTCGAAAGAAATGGTGCGACGTCAAGAGCACCACCAAGGCACAAGGTAATGCTCCTTTACGTAATTGTTCGCACACGTGCTGTAACATAAGCACTCTTTTAGGGTTGTAAGTATGTATGCTTGTATTAGTGTAAGCGCACCTAAACACGCAAATAATCAGTCCGCAATAACCGATATAAGTTCTGGCAACATTGATAAAGTCACTGCATATCAACTGCGGCCGCCCACCAGATATCACGTCGTGTAAACGAGTGCCTGGTCGCTGGTTCTTAGTCCACGACAACCGCAAGCATATACTTGAGCGGTATAACCATATGAAGAGTTCACGCCGAAACAAGATTACATGTGATGCCATAGTAACGAAAATGAGATGAACTTTGATCGCCTGAGGATTTTTACCATGCACCTAAATGCTTTTAAGTGGGCGCGTGTTCTTTTGTTGCGCGCCACAACACGGCTCCCGGGGTCAGGCACTCAAAAAAATGTGACATCAATGCTTATGAGCTACCTACCTCAGCTCGGTATGCAAAGTGGAAAAAGATAAATGAATTAGCGTGTCACGCTTTCGCTATACTTCAAGGCATTGGTGATGGTAAGACCTAACGCAATATATTTGTAATATCTTTGTTTACTAAAGCATGCAGTAGTTCTTGACATGTATCCGGGTGAGTTGCGTCCCCCAGTTTATAATCTTACAAGTATGCCACAGAAAACTGCTGCAGATACAGGTACGCCATTCATTATCTGCTCTCCAACAGCTGCTGCAGTTCACCGCAGCCAGGCGATTACTGGTGGCGGTCCAGAAGACGTGCCACCTCTGAACGAATTTGAGACTCGCGTGGCGAACGCGCTGGACCCGGAAGCGATTTCCGGAATCTCTGGCGGCCTGGATGTAGGTGCCCCGAGTGCAGGTATGAATGCCAACAGGAGTGCCTGTATATACAGCTAGACAGTGCGCTTGCACGGCGGTCTCAGTAATGCGGAGATTAACGTATGTCGTTATAGCTAAATATTTAAATAACAATGGTTCTTTTATACTGCTAACCTTCTCGCAGCAGCTCGTGTTGAAAAATGTTTAAAAACAAGTCAAGAAAGTTCTAATGTGCCCGAACTTTAAGGTAGTTGAAGCAAGGATTCAAGTAGCTACTATACAAGAAAATTTTGCAAAGAAATTGCACATGCAAAGAAGCAGTAGATAAAGTGCATACAAAAAATAGTGAAAAGAACACTGAAACTAGGTGCAACAGCGGGTGTATTAGTAAAAGAAAGCCAATCATAGGCGCCGCATGGATTTTGCTTTCCAGGATGGAAACACTAGTTGCATCGCAGTGGAGCGTGGAGGGAGGTGACATAGTAGTGATGCTGCTATGGTGTGCTATAAGTACTGGCGCGGCATGAGGGGGGCATATGACCATTTTGAAGCCCCCTCTCCCCCTTCAGACGCCACGGAACCTATATGCAATATGAAGAGTACTAAATGTGCACTCCAACAAAAACATGGCAAAAAAGCGACGAGAGAAGGATTTTATAGCAATGGAGATGATCACTGACAAGAACTCAACAAGGGTAAAAACGGATATCAACCATGAACATTGGGCTTATGATGATCTTATGAACAGAACCGCAAACAACCGCATCATTATGAGCCGCGCTGCAGCAGAAAGACAGGTAAATTTCTATCACTCGCGATATTTTATTGTTAGTGGACGCCACACATTACACATATCAATAAGCTTCCACCTTTATACGACCGTCGGAGACAGGATCAAAGCCACGACTCTTGTGTCAACGACCAAGCAATAAAATTCCTTTCTCACAGAAGTTGCCAGAGAGAACATAAAATTTCATTTACTTCTTGTTGGTATGAAAGGCTGATGGACATTAATCTCACAGTTCTATATGGCTTGACCCTTGGAAGAAGCTATCCTGCATATGCTACACGTTCAGAAGAACTTAAACTTTTATTTTTGTGTTTTGAAAAAACAACACAGCACATATACCTCTGGCAAGGGGAAGCAAGTCGACTGCGCGGGGTGCCTAAAAGCATTGTAATCCAGTACACTAGGTGAAGACACCCTTGACACAAACTGATGACGAGTACATGGGAAACAGACCTTGTTTAGCGAAACTATACAGTTATGAAGCATTTTTGTGTGCAACGCTTCTGTTTGCTCTCGCATGAAAAATAATTTTAAATACTGTGCTTGTGCATAAGTTGACCCTAATCCAATGACGTACCTATGTTCTCTTGTTAAATGAACAGCCAGACAATTCTTTCTTTGCAGAGCTGTCAATACCAAGATGAGAATAACTGTTACAAGAGTGTTTGAAATACCAAGTATTATCAAAATGAAGTCACATTTTCTCAGACCCAGCCACATGGCATATGAAGAACTCGGGGAAGGTGAATGGCCCATTTGCCAATATTTGCTGGTTTTGCTTGTGAAAATATCTGTTTGAGCACTGTAGGTAATTGTGTGTTTGCACCTAATAACTGAATATTGTGAGCAAAAAACACACAATAAAGCGGCAGTGTATTGCAAGCATACTTCTCTTTGATCTTTTTTATTCATTCACGTGATAGCAGGCATAAATAAATGCACACGAATTATAGTACTAACAAAGTGAGACACAACTACAGCAAAGGAATGATAAACCTTAACAATAAAGAGATGTTCCGCATGTTTGTCAACCACAGCGACATTATTATTTATTTGGCATGGTTGAATAACTATAGGCGGGTAAGGAGTGAAGGTCCACCATTTATGCAATATCTATAAACATTGCGAAAATTTATACACAATTAGTCTGCGATATCGAAAAATTGCCTGTATGCACTGAACCATTTTTTTCATCAAGTTCAACAGTAAAATGTAGATCACATACGATTGGTGGTGTGTGCATATATGAATGTTTGATGCTTCTCGACGAGTTGCATTGTTCAGCGTGCCTTACTTTTGGTTTAAATAAAGGGAAAGACTAAGTGAAGAGTTGCACCATTGAAATATCATACAACGCCCATGCAGGCCACCTTTCACAAACACTTGTCAAGGCAGCAGCTTATCTTGTGGCTGGCACACAGGTGCAGGTTGAAGTGTTGCAGCTTACGGTTTATGTAAAGTAGGAATTGCTGATGGTGTGGTGAATTGATGCACATTATTGTCCCTTTCAGTCTTTCAAGCAGTAATGTTTTGTAAAGGGAAATAGCTTTACAAAACAATGGTGCACAATAAAAGTAATACTAACTAAAGCAATCGAAATGGCCAATGAATAAACTCAACCTAGGTAAATATTTTACATATTAAAAATACCGCATATGTAGCAAAGAGAGGTGAACAACTTTTATGAAGATTTTTTCACACACCCTCGTTGCAGCTGTCCACACAAAGAAAAATACACTTTTCCGAACATCCGTTTTGCAAGATTCTCTATGTATTGATCTTACGTTACATTGTTTGTCATTGCTGAAAACTAAGACTACAAATGATGCCCCCCTTTCACAAGCAGCAGCCTACTGAAAATTAAATATATTAGATTTAAACAACTCGTTCTTTACTGATTGTTGACTCCATTGCATTTTATACTGCAGGCTCCTGTGATGTCGTCAGAAATGTTCTGTCTAGGGCCGGGTAAGCCTCAAATAATTTAAATTGTGGTATTCTGTATATCAAGTTTTTTTCTGCATCTGCACAGGTCAAGCCAACAAGACGGGGACCGTACAACTGGTAAGCACACAGAACCATGTATTTTTATTTCCTTTTTAAAACACATAAACTACAGCAACCAAAAGTTTCCGGAAACGTTGCTTATTTAGATTGCCAACATATGTGACCCTACCCCTATCTGTTTACACATACAATATTAAAGAGTAGTAGAAAACAATTGTACAGGTGCATGCAGTCTTGAGCAATAGTTTCGAGAACTTTTTTTCTATCCTTGAGGCGTGTACATGCTTGTTGCAATCAAGCCATCTGCATGAAGTTCCCATACCTCACTATTCCGCGAAAGCAATGTACACTACGGTCTGCTTCTAAAAGAACGCAACAAAGATCCCAGTTCGTCATTGCGGCCTTTAAAAACAGAAAAACAATGCTCATTCAAGGTACTAGGCTGTCAAAAGTAGTTAAAAATCGCAATCACTGATAATACCATGCCAATCTAAACCCGATGCTCATGCAAGAGTGTGAAACCCAGACACATGGAGCACGCAGGCGTTCCTTTTAACAGTGGACTGCCTGTCCATTGTATGAGCAGATAATCTACCACAAATCTTTTGATTTTAGAGTTTGCACTCTTTTGTTTGCAACTTCAAAGAGTAAAACGAATCATCCAGTTATCATGAACATAATGTATGCATATAGGTAAAGTAACTTTTGTGCACCAAGAAAGATACTGAAGAAATTTAACATGTGCAGAAATGCAAATCTGGCACTGCTGTGGTGGTCTAGTGGCTAAGGTACTCATCTGCTGACCTGCAAGTCTCGTGATCGAATCCCGGCTGCGACAGCTACATTTTCGATACAAGTGAAAATGCTGTGGGCCCGAGTGTGAAGATTGGGCGCATCTTAAAGAACCCCAGAAGGTCGAAATTTCCGGAGCCCTACACTACGGTGTTTCTCATAATCATATCGTTGTTTTGGAAGATTAAACCCCACATATCTATCAGGAATGCAAATCAGAGAAAAAATTTGAAACTTTTAAATTTTAGAGCAACTGAAAGAAAGTGAAAGCAGCAGTTCACCTAATGAAAAGACACAGAACCACATCAGCGGTATTTGCAAATACTTTTGGGTACTTCGAATGAATGCAGCACGCAGTCTAAGCTTTTGCACGTTGGCCTGGCAAACTCTAAAGTGGGGCTGCTCCAGATGTAGGTCCAGTGAACGAAGAACACCGACAACCGTACTATTCGCTGCATTCTTTATTTGTGCTGCAATAACTTGAAAAAATCACCCTTTTTCACTAGCTGAGTCATAGTACTTTGATGACCTGTTGATATAGAATATTGCAGATAACCCTAAACATAAATGTGTAATGCTTCCAAGCAATAAATTGCAATACCTTGAGAGGAAAGAACCATATCCTCTGCAATAATACATCTGCAAACACTTTCTTGGAAAATCCATTGTGTGAATGGCCACAAAGACTGTCATGCATCATTGTTAGGGCACAACACTGTCTGTAATGCAGGATCATTGTGTTAAAAAAATAAGGAATGTTCACATTTCACAAGGTAGATATCACTAGGCAGATTCGACTGCAGTAGATGCTATTTGAACCATATTTGGTACTCCTAAAGGCATCAACCATGCATTTAGTGACCGCCAAACTGCATATGAACTTTGTGCAACATTAGGTACAAGTCGTGTTACGTCATTTTAAACTGTAGGTGAGCCACAGCAACGCCGCAGCAGCACTCCATGGTGGCGACAGCAACCACGCAGCTACACAAGTGAGAAACTGTTTACTTAGTAACGAGGTTTAGTGGGGTGAACAGTACAAGAAAATACATAGTTTGTACATCGAGGTCCATTTTAAGGGAAGACTGGCAGGCAGCGGCATAACATTACATAGGAGATAAAGCACAGAAATGTGCTCACAAGGTGGAGTGAAATTCTTATTTCACTCTTGTACCCAGTCCAGAGTTTACACAACATCAATATTTCTGTGCTTCCGTTTTCCTTCGTAAGTAAAAAAACGAAAAAATGACACTCTGCTGGCTTAGCAGTTACTGGGTTGCAGCACCGAGCGTTAAAGTTTTGACTGCTGACCACGACAACTACTCTTAAGCGCTAAACGCAAGGCTACTCGGGAACATTGCTTTGAAAATGCAATCAACAATACACATTTCCATGTTCAAGAAAAAGGAGGTACAGCAGGGTGTACTGCACAAAGCTTGAAGTGCATATACACCAGTAGTGAGCATACAAATATAAGTCCTCCAGCTATTTCAATGTACATATCAATCTGAGTAGTACACTGAACAACCCGGCCTGATCACTGATAGTCGTTGTTAATCTGCCAACTTTGTCTCCCTTGAAAATTCGATGGCTAGAGTAGGTGGCTGCTTATCCCGAGGTCGCGGGTGCGATCCCAGCCGCAGCTGTCTCATTTCAATGGAGGCGAAATGCTAAACGTTTGTGTACTGTGCGATGTCCGTGCACGTTCAAAAACATGAGATGATCCTCCATTAGGGTGTCTCAGGTGATCACATTGTTGTTTTGGTGCGTAAAATACCACATATTAATCTGTCAATTTTGCTGGAGCCACAAAGCACATGGCGATAAAGTGCCAGATGTAGTGCCATTACTGGAACGTGGAAAAAGTACAAATAGTAATTATGGCAGTTGCATGTATAAAAGTGCTCAGGTGATGCAATTCTGTGATAACAACTTTTTCTTTTTTATTTCCAGAAGAACAAGAACTCTTCGAGCACACACTCAAAAATCAAAAAAAAAATTCTCAGAGCTCAAAAGCGCACTGCAAGGGCTCTGGAAAGAATTTTATAGGTTGGACTGCACAAGCACAGAATTCGTTTTGAAGGAAACAGAGTAGTGCCAAATGACAGTGAAAACAAATAATTTTTTTAAGTGAATTCTTTGGCTGTCTTTTATAAGCTGACCGAAAATGAGGTAACATTACCGAAACCAGCTCTGCATGGGCAGATATTTTGTGTTCTCATGTGAAATTGTATAGTGGACTTACCATCCATTCCTGTGTTTTTTCTCTATTAGACCTCTGCACTAAAATACACTATGGAACACTTTTAACGAATGCAAGTCAGAAGCATTTATCAGCACAGTATCGTTGGTAAACAGGCATAATCTGAACAGGTGCAAGCACCTTCATTCAATTTCTGACCAAGATCATAAACTTGATTCCTGAAAATCAAGTGCACTCAGAAAAAGCAAATTCTTATCTATCAATGAAATGCTTTAATTAATTGTAATACAAGCAACAAACTACCTTTATTTGTCATATCTTCTCAGTGTACTTTTGAACTAACGACTGTTCTCCATGAGCACATGAACAGGTTCAAGAAATAATGTCCTAAAATATTCTTTATTTTTGCAAAGTCTTGTCAAAGTCCAAATCGATTTGTGTTATAGTTATGTAGCATTAGCAGCAAACACGCTATGTAGAACAGGCAAACTAACTAAAAAATTAGAAAAAACACTTGCAGACTAGGGCAGTAAAACTATAGCCGAGACTTGCCACCTAAAACTGTCAAAACCACTTCTATTTTTTACATTTAAATCACTAAATACAGCAGTCTTTCGCCATAATGTAAATATGTGCTGCATAGCCAAATCGAAATTGTCACTACCGAGACTGAAGCCCAAATTCTTGAGTTTGGCAATCACGTTATGCATAACAAAGTAGTTCTAAGCTGTATACTTTTCTTTATTCACTCGTCTTGCATGACTTTCTTACTTTCCTTCAAGAGACTAAAGGTTGCTATCATAACAATTAGTGCTCGAACTTTCATTTACTGCAGTGAAACATAAACTAAGACCCCTTTCGTAACAAATTTTTGTAATGATTATGAACCTACAGCTGCTGTCCATACCCAGGACTAAGAAATGATATGCGCAGTTCATAAAATATCCTAGAAGGATTAATTGGAGGGTAAAAGTTGGTCCAAATTTTTAAGGAGAGCACTAACAACCAGTAGGCAGAAGGCAAAGGCAGCACGAGAAGTGCACAGCTACAACTGTTAGTGAGTGCTGGTGTTATCTTGTCTTTGCCTCATGTCTTTCAGTTGTCACCCGAAGTGTTGAATATTTGATATCTAATCTCAATGAATGTCAAGAGCAGTGAATGCAGATTGTTTTGAAATTGTGTTAGCTTGCAATTATTCTTTAAATTCACATTCAGCAAAGGGTAATATGCGAGATCAGCCCTAATGCAACAAACAGGTCTCTACAAGTGCCAACAAGGCATTCAAAGCATTTAACCTTGTGCGTGCGTGTGTGTGAGAGAAGGAGAGAGAGAGAGAAAAAGACAGGAGAGCTGAGCTAGCATATGAACCTGTAGTCGTCATATTTTTGCTACGATCTAACACTGACCTTTACATTTTAATAGGCCACTGCACCATTCTTCTGAATAAAGTTAATTATTCTAATGAAAGAGCAAAATTGAACATTCGGAGCTCACCGCACAATTCAACTGCCATGTTTTGGAACCATATAATGAAATACCAGTGCCTGCATCACCACTCTTAAACTAATCTAGGGGCGAATAGTAGCCAAGAAGGAGGCAATCAGGCCACAAAATTTTTGTGCCTAATGTAGCTACACCTGGTAGCTCGTCTAACATCAAATTGAAAAAAGTAACTTACTATATTACTCTCAAGCCCTTTTGGATGCGACAGCCCCATATTGTGGAGGTACTAATTGCACGTCTGCTTTACATAAATGACTAATAGAATGACGAGGTTTAACGCAGCTTATTTCTTTAATTCAGCAATGCAGTGCAGAAGGAAAGAAGCAGGAAGGAATGTCTATCACGGGTTCTTTTTGTTATCAACTGTAAACAGCATGGACAAGGTGGCGAAACAGAAGTCAGCATCAGCAAGTGTGGAACAAGTGCCTGGCAAAGCAATAGTTCATATTTCGGAATAGCAAACTATTGTGAGCACGTTACCTTTTCTAGCCTACGTTACGGCATTAACTACTATTTGGAAAATGGAGACAACATGAAGAGGTAAAGTTTTTTGTATACATATTGTACAGTAAAGAAAACCTTAAGCGGCCATACCATTTCCTCAGCCAATGAACGCATAGCCTGAATAACCTGGCGTCGCACAACAATCCCAGCTGCTGTGTCTTCTTGCAGACGTGGTAGTTCAGGGTCATCCCCTCCCTCGTCCAAAAAAGGGTCATCTAAGGAGGAAACCTAAATACACATATTATCTATCTATCTATCTATCTATCTATCTATCTAGCTATCTATCTATATATCTATCTATCTACCTATCTATCTACCTCTCAATCTATCTATCTATCTATCTATCTATCTCTGCCTGCTTGCCTGTCTGCCCGCCCGCCCGTTGGCCTCCCTGCCTGCCTGCCTGCCTGCCTGCCTGTCAGTCTGTCTCAAGAAGGAGCATGAAAAAAGGAACTTATTTCCATAGAGAAACACATTCAACACATCTAAAAATGACAAAAGAAATCTGTGAAAGTGAGGTTATAACTCTTCATGCGGCAAAACAGCAATCTTATTGAGAGTGTACAACGATTCGATTCGGTGCTAGAAGCAAGTTGCTAGTACGGAAGAAAATTTTTTATTTCCAATAAGTCATTAATGCAACTAAGCTAAAACATTAGTTCAGAGGCATGCTTTTGGTAGCACGCCTCTGACTGTCAATTGTTGAGTAGCCTGTTCGAAATCCTGCTTGTTCCTTTGGTTGATTGAATTCTAATGTTTTCTTTACTCTGTTAGCAATTACCTTTGTAAATAGCTTGTAAACTACAGAGAGCAAGCTGATCGGCCTGTAATTCTTCAAGTCCTTGTCATCTCCTTTCTTATGTATTAAGATGATGTTAGCGTTCTTCCAAGACTCTGGTACTCTTACCGTCAGGAGAGACCTCGTAAACAGGGTGGCTAGTTTTTCTAACACAATCTGTCCTCCATCTTTCAGCAGATCTGATGTTACCTGATCCTCACCAGCAGCTTTGCCCCTTTGCATGCTCTCCAAAGCATTTCTGACTTCTTCTATTATTACTGGTGGGGTGTAATCTGGGTTACTGCTAGTTCTTATAGTATTAAGGTCGTGGTGGTCTCGGCTACTGTACAGATCACTGTAAAACTCCTCCGCTATTTTAACTATCCTATCCATATTGGTAGTTATTTTGCCTTCTTTGTCCCTTAGTGCATACATCCGACTTTTGCCTATACCAAGTTTTCTCTTCAATGCTTTGACACTTCCTCCGTTTTTCAGAGCGTGTTCAATTCTCTCCATGTTATACCTTCTTACATCGCATACCTTACGCCTATTAATCAACTTCGTAAGCTCTGCCAGTTCTATTTTGTCTGTTGTACTTGACACTTTCACGATTTGACGCTTCCTAATTAGGTTCTTCGTTTCCTGGGAAAGCTTGCCAGTGTCCTGTCTAACTACCCTGCCTCCAACTTCCACTGCACACTCCGTAATGATACTCGTCAGATTATCATTCATTGTATCTATGCTAAGGTTGGTTTCCTCACTAAGAGCCGAGTACCTGTTCTGCAGCAACACTCTGAATTCCTGTACTTTCCCTCTCAGTGCTAGCTGATTGATTGGCTTCTTGTGTATCAGTTTCTGTCGTTCCTTCTTCAAGTCTAGGCGAATTCGAGATCGTACCATTCTATGGTCAATGCATCGTACCTTGCCAATCACTTCCACATCCTGCACGATTCCAGGATTTGCACTCATTATAAAGTCTATATCGTTCTTATTTTCGCCATTAGGGCTCCTCCATGTCCACTTGCGGTTTTCTCGTTTTCGGTAGAAGGTATTCAAAATCCGTAATTTATTGCGTTCTGCGAATTCTACTAGTAGCTCTCCTCTGGCGTTTCTAGTACCGATGCCATAATCTCCTACTGCCTGGTCTCCAGCCTGCTTCTTCCCTACCTTTGCATTAAAGTCGCCCATCACTATAGTATACTGTGTTTTTACCTTACTCATTGCCGATTCCACATCTTCATAGAAGCTTTCAACTGAAGCGTCATCATGGCTGGATGTAGGCGCGTAAGCCTGTACTACCTTCATCTTGTATCTTTTATTCAGTTTAATTAGGATACCTACCACCCTTTCATTATTGCTATAGTATTCCTCTATGTTGCCAGCTATGTTTCTGTGAATTAGGAACCCCAATCCCAGTTATCTTCTGTCTGCCAAGCCCTTGTAGCAAAGGACGTGCCCATTCTGTAGCACCGTATAGGCCTCATCTGTCCTTCTAACCTCACTGAGCCCTAATATATCCCATTTAACACCCTCTAGCTCCTCGAATAGTACAGCTAGACTTCCCTCACTAGATAAGGTTCTAGCGTTAAACGTTGCCAAGTTCAGGTTCCAATGGCGGCCTGTCCGGATCCAGAGATTCTTAGCACCCTCTGCTGCGCTGCAGATCTGACCGCCGCCGTGATCAGTTGCTTCGCAGCTACTGGGGACTGAGGGCCGTGAGTTATTTGACGTAAGCTTGTGGGAGGTAGTGGCCAGATACTGCACCAGGGTGGCCAATCCTTCTCTGGTGAGGGAGTGCGTTCTCGGCGGTGTTTGCCGGTGAGGCCGCACCCCAGGCCTCTTAATGCAGTTCCATCAACACGCGGACTTTTTTAATCCGGTTGGGAACTGCGCGGTACCGGGATTTGAACCACGGACCTCTTGCATTCGAGGTGGATGCTCTAACCACTACGCCATCGCCGCATCTACGCAATCGCCGCATCTACGCCTTCACCCTATATACCGGTCTGCAAAGGCAGCCGGTCGTCGCTCATGCATGCGAAGGCGTCATGCAATGGGCAACAGCTAGCCTCAGCCTCGCTCTGCAACTGCTGCTGAAGAAAAAAAACAACACAAGAATACACTCTAGAAATACAATGGCTCCGCGGAAGAGGGGTAACGGGAGTTCATGATGCTCACGCAAGAGCGCGTCCATAGCTCGGAGGGGAAGCGTCACGCAATGTTTGACTTGGGTGACTTCGTCTCGTCGATATTGACGACAGCCCTGCGAGTCCGACGAACGGCGCCTCGGTGGAGGTTCGGATGGACCTCGCTGCGACAGCCGGTCCTTCTGCTGAAATGAAGGTCGCCAAATCTACTGGCTGCGAGGCGTCCTGCGGCGTCGGTCGAGTCGTGCACAGCGTCTGCGACAGCTGGCCTCGTTTAGGAGCCGTGATAGAAAGGCCAGCAGAGCTTATCAGCGACGGTCGGGAGCAGGGCGCAACCGGACTGCCTAAGGACCGCAGGTCTCCGAACACCTCCAGAGTCCAAAGTGGTGTAGGGGTCGGTTACTTCTTAAGCTGTCACCACACGCACACACACACGCACACACACCTCCGATGGTCGGGTCTCTCCAAACGCGCACCGCAAAGAAAGCGCAAAGTGTCATTTGTCCCTCTCCCCACGCTAAAGCACCAATTCAGAATCCCCTCCTCCAGCGAGAAGAAAAAAAAAGAAAACACGGATAAAACATTAAGTGACAACACTCAAATGACAATCAGCAGCAGTAACTGGGCGGAACAGACTTCTATATATATATAGATACGTATATATATATATATATATATATATATATATATACAGAAAAATAACTTCGATTGCCGCAAGGTTACAAGTAGGAAAAAAGATGCGCTTTCACATAACTGTTTATTCAGCCAACGTTTTGACGCGTCGAAATGCCGGCTGAATATACATATGTTTTATGAAAGCGCCTCCACTTTCATACTTGTATACATATCGTACTTGTACAGGCAGTCAGTCGACGTACTGTCTGCGTGGAAAACCGACGTCATCTGTGCTTCACAGCAACTCTGTACGAGAAAAAAAGGACAACTGCGTATTCTGCTCGTCCAGCCATCACGGATCGGAAGCCTGCACAGCTGACTTGTCACTGACGCAGAAGAAGGAACTGCTTTCCAACGACAAAAGGTGTTTCCGCTGCACCACCAAAGGACATCGGGCACGGGACTGCAAAAAGAGAATTTCCTGCTCCAGATGCCAAGCTCGACACGCTACAAGCATGTGCGATCCCGATAGGTGTTCGCGGAAGTCAGACTATGCTAACAAGAACCACGAAAAAACTGCGACAGTCTGCGCATCACTTGGAAGAAGGCCCGTCAAGGAAGACTCTACCACTTGCGTTTTTCTTCAGACTTTCAGAGCATGGGCCATCAATGACGACACCTGCCGCTACATACGAGGCGTTTTTGATGGTGGCAGTCAGAGGACTTTCGTAAATGAAGATCTGTCCAAGCACCTCAAGCTGAAAAGCGTGGGAGCAACTCGAATAGCCTTCAATACTTTCGCAAATACATCGAACCAAGAGGCTAAGAGGCGTCGCATAGTAGAACTACGACTGCGGAGCCAGTTTTCCGACGCGAAAATAGTCTTAACTGCAATAGAGATACCAAGCATCTGCCAAGACATCGCAGAGACTGCAATGGACGTAGCCTTCGTTGCGTCTTTCAAGAAGCTGGGAAACGATGTTGCCGATGAGCTCCAACATCCATCTATCATAACTAAGAGTGGCATCAGCGTACTTATCGGGTCCGATCAGATGTGGAAGGTGTTGACCGGCGAAGTTTCACGGTGCGAAGGCAACGAATCATTGATCGCACTGAACTCCAAGCTTGGATGGACCTTCCAGGGAAGCACATCGCACTTGGTGTCCCACCCAACTACTTCACAAATGGTGGTGTGCCTGCTAAAAGCCCAAGCTACCGATTGCGACGAGATATTGCGCTCCTTTTGGGAACTTGAAAACATAGGAATTACGGACGCGATAAACAAGCCACCTGTAATGAGCGACACCATGAGGCAATTTGGGCAAACGATTAGCTTTAGAAACGGAAGATATGAGGTGACCCTCCCTTGGAAGGATAATTTCGAGCTTGCAAGCAACAGGCAAGTAGCCGTTACTCGACTGGACAAGCTTGTCAACCGTCTCAACTCCAGAAAAGGACTGCTCGAAACGTATGACCATACCATAAGGGAGTACTTGAGGGCAGGACACGCCGAAGTAGTCAGTGACGTACCTGCAGAGGTGACGAAATTATATTACATGCCGCGCAAGAAAGTCGTGCGTGAACAAGCACTGACGACGAAACTGAGAGTGGTGTTTGACGCTTCGTCACATGCCAAAGGATGCAAGTCCCTTAATGACTGCCTTCAAAAGGGTGACAACTTATACCAACACCTCGTGCAAATTCCGCTACGCTTCAGAACGCACCCGGTGGCAGTTATCGCGGACATAGAAAAGGCATTCCTTCAAATTGCGATTCGGGAGGACGACTGAGACGCTTTCCGCTTTCTCTGGTTAGCAGAAGGAGATTTATCCAAGGGCAAGCTGCCAGAGTGGAGAATGACACTAGTGCCTTTTGGAGCTACATGTAGCTCATTTTTGCTCACAGCTACTATTCTCTACCACGTAAAAGAGCACCGGCTGTCATGGCAGAAACAGCGCAAACTCTTGCCGAGTCGTTTTACGTGGATGACTTAGTCACTGGTGCCGACACAGAAGAGGAAGCCGCTAAACTGTGCCGAGAAGCGCGCACAATAATGGAATCGGCCGGCATGACATTGCGAAAATTGACAACAAACTCAGCAAATTTGATGCGCACGCTTGAAAATCAAGTGGAATCTACTAGTAATGAGATGGTCATTCTTCACGAAACGTGGTCGTTCTTCACGTATATATATATATATATATATATATATATATATATATATATATATATATATATATATATATATATATATATATATATATTGAGATGAGGTTTATGAGCCGTTAAAGACAGCGACGAGACAGCGTGATGAACCGTCCAACGATCGGCACAGCAACGAACCGAAGCACGAGCCGAGAGAGCCGGGCGTTGGCGATGCTGCTCGCTGCCGGCACATCTTCTTCTTCACAATCGCCCCCGCTGAAAAAGGAGCCATCCTGGCGACTTAAGAAGTTTCAGGCAAAGGCTCATGGTACGGTTTCAGTCGGGAAACATGGACGATGTCACGGGCACGCCGGCGCATGTCGTCCGATCGGGAAACTGGTTCAATTAGGAAATTAACCGGAGAGGTTTTCTCCAAAACGGTGTAAGGCCCCTCGTACCGGGGGACAAGTTTCGAGGAGAGTCCCGGTGTTTGGTATGGGATGGCAAGCCACACAAGAGACCCTGGGGCGTAGCTGGGATCCGGAAGAGAGGTGCTACGGGTTTCTTTCTGGCGTTGTTGCTCTTCCGAGGTGAACGCACGGGCGAGCTGGCGGCACTCTTCGGCTTGTCTAGCAGCATCGGAGATAGGTGGACACTCGGAAGCATCAGGACTGTAAGGAAGTAGGGTATCAATTGTATGGGAAGGCTCACGTCCGTAAAGAAGAAAGAAAGGTGAGAATCCCGTGGTGGTTTGTATTGCGGTGTTATATGCGAACGTGACGTATGGGAGAACACGGTCCCAGTTGCTATGATCAGATGCCACGTACATTGAGAGCATATCACCTAGCGTGCGGTTTAACCGTTCCGTTAGTCCGTTAGTCTGCGGGTGGTATGCTGTCGTTTTCCGATGAATGACGTGGCATTCCGAAAGCAGAGTTTCGACGACCTCGGAAAGGAAAGCGCGGCCTCTGTCACTAAGGAGCTCTCGAGGTGCACCATGTCGAAGGATAAAGCGTTGCAAAATGAAAGAGGCGACATCCTGAGCTGTAGCGCTCGGCAAAGCGGCTGTTTCGGCGTAGCGTGTGAGGTGGTCAACCGCCACTATAATCCACCGATTACCATCTGGTGTCAATGGAAGGGGACCGTAGAGGTCAACGCCGACGCGATCAAATGCCTTGGCAGGGCATGGAAGTGGCTGCAATGCGCCAGTCGCACGTGGCAGTGTTGATTTACGTCGCTGGCAGTCAGGACAGCACTGCACGAATTTACGTACAAAATTGTACATGCCGCGCCAGTAATAGCGATGGCGAAGGCGTTCATATGTTTTGAACACTCCGGCGTGGCCACATTGTGGATCGTCGTGAAGGGAGGCGCATACTTGCGATCGTAAAGTGCGTGGAATGACCAGCAACCACCGGCGGCCATCGGGAGCGTAGTTGCGTCGATGAAGAAGTTGATCGCGGATGGCGAAATGGAAAGCTTGACGTCGGAGGGATCGAGATACTGGAAGGTTGGGCGTGCCAGATAAATATTCGATAAGAGAGGCGATCCACGGGTCACGACGTTGTTCGGTGGCAATCGAGTCGAGATTTAGCTATGACAAGGTCTGGAGGCAAGTGTTTCCGCACGTCTTATCTGGTGGTAAAGGTGAGCGGGACAGGGCATCAGCGTCAGAGTGCTTGCGTCCGCAGCGGTATACGACGCGAATGTCGTACTCCTGGATGCGGAGTGCCCATCGCGCAAGGCGGCCAGAAGGGTCTTTCAACGTGGAGAGCCAGCAAAGCGCGTGGTGATCAGTTACTAGATCGAACGGGCGGCCGTATAAGTACGGCCGGAACTTTCCAAGCGCCCACACCAGAGCCAAACACTCTTTTTCTGTCACGCTGTAATTAGTTTCGGCTTTCGTCAGAGTGCGGCTAGCGTAGGCTACAACGTATTCTGAATAGCCGGGCTTTCGTTGAGCGAGGACCGCGCCTAGCCCGACGCCGCTGGCGTCGGTGTGCACTTCGGTAGGAGCCGTCGGGTCGAAGTGGCGAAGAATAGGTGGGGAAGTGAGCAGACGGCGCAGATTAGTGAAGGCAACGTCACATGCAGGGGACCAGGAGGTGAGGTTCACGTCACCGCGAAGAAGCTGTGTTAACGGTGACATGATAGATGCAAAATTTCGAACAAAGCGCCGGAAATAGGAGCATAGGCCTACAAAACTGCGAAGTTCTTTCATGGTCGTCGGCTTGGGAAATTCTGCGACTGCTCGAAGTTTTGCTGGGTCTGGTAATACGCCGTGCTTGGACACGATGTGGCCTAGTATGACGAGCTCACGTGCAGTGAAGCGGCATTTTTTCAGGTTAAGCTGCAGACCAGCGTTGGTCAGACAACTCAAAACGTTCCTGAGGCGAAGGAGGTGCGTAGGAAAGTCGTGGGAGAAAACCACGACATCGTCGAGGTAACAGAGGCACATATTTCATTTGAGGCCACGTAGCGTATTATCCATAAGACGTTCAAACGTGGCAGGCGCGTTACAAAGCCCAAAGGGCATGACGTTAAATTCATATAGTCCGTCTGGTGTAATAAATGCTGTTTTTTGGCGATCGGCTTCTGCCATTGGGACCTGCCAGTAGCCAGATCGCAAATCTAGCGACGAGAAAAATTCCGCTCCGTGAAGGGTGTCAATGGCGTCATCAATGCGCGGCAAAGGATAGACGTCCTTGCGGGTTATCTTATTCAAACGACGATAGCCCACGCAAAATCGGATATATCCGTCTTTCTTACGCACCAGGACGACGGGAGACGCCCAGGGACTGTGGGATGGTCGAATGACGTCTCTACGAAGCATATCTTCAACTTGATCGTTGATGACGCGGCGCTCTTCAGCGGAGACACGGTATGGTCTTTGATGCAGTGGCTGGTGTAGGTCGGTGTCAACATGATGTTTGACTTGTGATGTGCGGCCAAGTTGAGGTTGCGACACATCGAACGAACTCCTGAACTCATGCAGAAGATCCGGCAGGTCGGCATGTTCGGTGGGAGTGAGAGTGTCGGCGATGGCGCTGGAAAACGTATCATCGGACGACTCCCCGAGTGCCGACAGTGCTTTGGGGTGGTCGCAGTAGTCGTCCGGGACATCAAACAAAAACGAAGGGTCGAGATCCTGCACGCGGCCGAGACATTCCCCCGCAAGCAATGTGACAGGTGTGGAAAGCGGATTGCTTACGAACATGTTGCTTCTTCCGGCGGCAAGATCAATTGTTGCGAAAGGCAGCGGCAAAGCTCGACGACATTTAAAGATATCGGATGGCATAAAAAGAACTGTAGCGTCAGTGTAGGCGTTGCATGAAACGGGAACAAGGGCGAAATTTCCAGGTGGAATATCGGTATCTTCATGAACGAGCAACTTCGGCGGCTGATGAGGAGCGTCCAGTAATGGGACATCACACAAGGGTGAAAACTCAACTTCGGCGCGTGCGCAGTCTATGACGGCATTATGGCGGGATAGGAAGTCCCACCCGAGGATGACGTCATGCGAACAAACAGGAAGAACAATAAACTCCACGATGTAAAGAATGCCTTCGATGGAGACTCTTGCAGTGCAGGCTGCGAGAGGCGTTACTTGCTGTGCGCTTGCGGTGTGAAGCGACAGTCCCGAAAGCGGCGTCGTTACTTTGCGTAATAAACGGCAGAGATTAGCGGCAATAACAGAAACAGCGGCGCCAGTGTCCACAAGGGCGAAAGTACAATAACCTTCAACAGTTACTGCGACCACGTTAGCAGGAGAGGAGCGAGGGCTTAGACAGTTTGAAAACGGCGCAGTTCTTGCCTCTTGAACTGCGTTGCTTAGTTTTCCTGGTCAGAAGGTCTGGGCCGGCGACGCATTGGGGAGGGCGATCGCCGACGAGGAGAGGCTGCGCGCGGCGTCACGAAGTCGGGGTCGTTAGGAGGGGCATAGCGAGGTGACGAGACCGGCCCGTATCGCGCGAAGGGTTGGCTGCCGGGTTGCGACGATGGGACATAGTCGCCGAACGTCTGAGGTCGACGGCGGCAGTAGCGGGCAACGTGTCCGGGAGTAAAGCAGGCGTAGCATATCGGTCGGTTATCGCGCGTCCTCCAAGAATTGGCTACTGGTGGTGCCGCCCAAGGTGCAGTATAAGCGGCCGGGTGTGCGGGCTGTGAGCGCGAGGTATAGGGTGGTTGCGGAAGCCTACGCACAGCGTCTGCATATGTGAACGGCGCTGCTACAGGCTGCATCACTTGTGAGCAGGCGACAGGAGGAGCCACAGGCTGCGCTGCATACGTTAGGGGCGCGGCCACAGGCTGCACGGCTGGCGGATAGGCGACAGGAGGGCATTCCAGCTGCGCGGCACGCTGGCAGTGGGCAAGGCTGGATAGAGGCGGCTCGTGGTGCGCAACAGGAACAGCCTTGGGCAACCTCTTCCGAAATAGCAGTGCGAAGCGGGGCAGGTAAGCGGGTGGTGGTCTCGTGAGTGAAGGGCACTAGGGAAAGTTGGCGGGCGACTTCCTCACGGACGAAGGCTCGAACTTGCTGAAGCAGCGGTGAATTATCCGGCAGGGTGTCGAAACTGCACAGTGACTGACCACCATGCTGAGGCTGCCGAGTCAGCGTGCGTTGCTTGTTCAACTCGTCGTAGCTCTGACACAAGCTGACGACTTCGGAAACTGTGCTCGGATTTCTTGCCAAGAGCATATGAAATGCGCCGTCGTCGATGCCCTTCAGGATGTTTTTGACCTTGTCAGATTCGGGCATGGTGTCATTCACACGTCGGCAAAAGTCGACGACGTCCTCAATATAGCTGGTAAACGTCTCGCCAGTCTGCTGAGAGTGGACGCGCAAGCGCTATTCTGCCCTCTGCTTGCGGACAGCCGGCCGACCGAACACTTCAGCACATGACGTCTTGAAGACGCTCCATGTGGGGATGTTGTGTTTGTGGTTATTAAACCACAATTCGGCGACGCCAGTGAGATAAAAGATCACGTGGCCCAGCTTGTCGGCTTCGTCCCACTTATTGTTGGCGCTCACCAGTTCGTAGTGCTCGAGCCAGTCTTCTACGTCGGTCCCATCCGCACCGCTGAAGACCTTCGGCTCCCGTAGCCTGGGATGGCCAGGGCAGTTGAACTGGAGCGAAGGCGTCGATGTAGTGGCGTTGGTAGTCATGACAGGTGGTAGCGTGCGGCTTTGCAGCTCCAGGGTGTAGCAACGGGGATTAAAGCACCTTCCACCAAATGTGATGAGGTTTATGAGCCGTAAAAGACAGCGACGAGACAGCGTGATGAACCGTCCAACGATCGGCACAGCAACGAACCGAAGCACGAGCCGAGAGAGCCGGGCGTTGGCGATGCTGCTCGCTGCCGGCACATCTTCTTCTTCACAATATATATATATATGTATATATATATATAATATACGTGTGTGTGTGTGTGTATATAAAGGGAGAGAGACAGGCTTGCAAGCACAGCGAAGGACAACATGAACCGTGAAGTTTCAACAACTAATGCTTGCCCTTCCTGTTCATATTAAATTAAACTGGAGCAATCACTGCATAAACATTTGTCCTTGTCTGGTATGCTTGATAACGAGAGTAAAATTAACACCCTTGTGTGAGAACTTTGCAAAGAGCTACTATTAAAGCTTTTTAAGAAAAAGCTCAGGAGGCAAGCACAAGAAATGCTTTCCTGTTTTTTCGCAAGTGTATCTTTCAAAAGAAATTACCTAGTAACCAGCCGTCGGGCAATTCCAGTCTCTGAAAGCACCTTCGAAGGTCACAGTCGGCCCAGATGAAGCTGTCGTGGGTGCTGCCGGGCCATTTCAATGTCAGCTGGGTAATGACACCCTCAGCATCGCAGATCTCTGGTACATTGATTGTGTACAGGCCTTTTCGGTTCCTGTACAAGTGTTCCTAGTCCTCAGGAGCCTTTATTTGCACATGAGTGCCATCAATGCATCCTAGGACCTTGGGGAACCCAGCTATCTGCGAAAAGGCTAAAAATAACATGAATGAATAGCAGGTGAAAGTACTGCTAAGACATATTAGCCAGTAAGGTAATGGCATCATTTGGTCAAGGCCACCTATACATTTGAGCACCTTGAAACACTGTGAAATACCCCACAAGCTCTGCATGTCGGTATGTTTCGTAAAGAAGTGCGCTGAGACATCTCACATATGATTGAGTTCTAAAGATGGCGAGCAAGGCAGTGTGTGATAAAGAAATAAAAATTTTGCTGCATAACCGTGAATTCTGGGGACATATTAGTGTTGCCACAAGAATAACGTTGCAAGCAACATATGACCTGAAATCAAGATAATTTGTAAAAAGAACTTCATGAGTCCAGGGATGTTAACTACCTAAATTACTTTCGCCAAGACTGTGAAACTTCTTAGTGAACAGAAAGGTTCCAATTAAACTGGGAGAAATGTGCTTACGGCAAACAACAAAAAATTTCTCAACGATGTAGGCTGTAGAAACTTCTCGCTCATGTAGCAGGATATTCTGCAAATTATTATTGCTACTAACATGCATTGTAGCCTAATAGTAGCTTTGAAGAGATTTACATAAATCTGCCACACTAACAAAACACTGTCGTCGTTATGACACTGCACGTCTTGCCAATACTTGACAAAGTTCACCTCAGCAATGGCCGTAGCATTAGCAGCCCTCAGTGTCACCGCGAAGCGTATGTGCTCCGTAGAAAGCGAGCACAGGGCGTCTGTTACTTGTGCCACAATGCGCGACACACTCGATTGGCTCACGCAACCGTGTCCCCTACCGTAGACCCAAAACTGCCGCTTGCGTAAAGGCGCAAGGCGAGCAGCACTTGCACGTCCACTGGTAAGGTGCGAGACCGCACCGTAGGCTGCTGCAGTCGAGGATATAGTGTCGTAAAGGGTCCAAATAGGTTCCCTCGGGAACCTGTAGTAACGCAGGTACTGGTCTGGAACATCGTCCTAGGCTAGGCGCTGGTGGAAGGTGCGCTCTCTCTGGAGGGAAGCTTGCCGCTGACGAGCGATGGCTGCCAGGAAGTACTCCAGCACCCACATTTATAGCAGAACACATAGGTTTGTGACTTTCTGTTCCGCCCATCGCGATGCTGGGATTACCATAGCAACCAGAGAAGCAAGGAATCGACACAAAAAGCTATGTCGAATCCTTGTAGTTTGCATAAAGCATCTCGGCAACTTTGTAGCAAATTAAATCTGCAATCGCTAATCTGAAGACACGCAGCCGTAATCAACGTAGAGCTATTGACCTGCTGTCACACAGCCTCCGCACAATCCTCGGATGTGTTAGTTCAGAACCAGCGTTCCACTGAGTTTCGCTGCTCTACCGAAAAAAGCGCTTTCTTCGAGTTCGAGTAAAAAAAATAATAATAGGAGCACAACGCTGAAGCCGGAATCAAATAATTAGCGTCGCTTAGGAGTTACAGCCATTTTTCATGATCAGTCAAGGAACTTGCCCAAGCGATTCTAATGCCAGATATCACACTGCACCTGAGCAAAGTACTCCGGAAGGCGATGCGTACGTGTGCCCAGCGCTCCTCAAACACACCTTGAAGGCTCCGTAAAGAAGTCGGCTACGACGATGCACTAGAGCCTATTTCCTCTCTACAAACACGCCAAAGCAGGCGTTTCACGTTCCACCGCTCACCGAGAGACACTGCCGTCGCTTTTCACACAACTTGGACACCCCGAAGGCACAACGGAATTCCCAACACAGCGATAAGCAACGTAGTCCACAATACAGCGATAATAGAAGCGCATTGCAGAAACCGGAATTTATTAAACAGCCTCGCTTATGAGTTACAGCAACTTTTCAGGATAACTCAAGTTACGTGACCAAAGGATTTAGATGCCAGATGAACACATTACTCCGGAAGGCGATGCGAACGAGCTGTCAGCCGTATTCAAACACACTTTGAAGCATCTTGGAAGTCCCCGTAAAGAAGTCGGCTACGACGAATCGCTGGCGCCTTCTTCCTCACCACAAACACGTCAAGACACACATTTCACAGTTCACCGTTCACCGAAAGACACTGCCGTCGGTTTCGCACGGCCTGCACAATCCGGAAGGGCAACGGAATCCATAGTACAGCTACTGGTGTCTACGGGAAAGACCCCCCGCACTTGTTTAGGTGGCCATGTTGTTCTTAGAAACTGCGCAGCAGAAGTAGGCGCTAAAATAACTTGGAAAAAGCACTAGCGCGATTTTCCAACCAAGACAAAATATGCTCTTAGGTGAGAGGGGGAAGATATTACGAACAGGACAAGAATGCCTGATGAAAGAAGTGTTTTGCAACGTCATAAAGTGGCTTGGTTTCGCTTGTCAACCAATCACAAGCTGCGCCTCACGACTTACCTGTCGTCTGCTCCCATTTGTCGTCTTTTCAATGGGAGCATGCATGGAGGGTTTCGGCTGTTTCACCGTCCTCTCGAAATGATTTCCAGGACAAGTGGTATCTTATTCGCACAAAACATGTGTCAGTGTCTGGCACCACATTTTGCAGACATTCTAACGCCAAGGTAAAATATTTTATTGCCGAAGAGACGAGTTCAGCCAAAGTTTGCTCGAGAATTCTGAGGCTTTGCACAATTCTAGTGCAATTAAATTACTAAGGTGGTTTTATCCTGACTGCTTGCCATACTAACGCATCCAACTTCAGTTTTCAAAGAGTGAACGCGAAAAAGCTTCATTTGTTGGCAGTTTTATGCATCATCAAACACCCCTAATACGCTTTCATTTACAAAGTACGCACCCCTTCCAGATCGTCCAAAAGTACATAGACAGCTGTATTTCACAGATCGTGTTCATTGGACAGTTATATCCAATCGAATTATATGAAAGTGCAACCACATGCAACCACAAAGTAGGCTTTATGAATGGCTAATTATAAAAGTCCCTCCCACTCTGATATCCAGTGGCATCAAGGTGGTGTGCTCTTCTTAAACTCTTTGGTGGTAATCTCGACCAATCAGGCAGACATCACAAGTTGTACATTTTATTGGAAGATTTGGAACGCACCACAACATCATAACAAAATATTTTCACCATATACCGCGCTGCTTTCGAGTTCACCAACCATTCACACCGCGCTTTGGTTTTCATACAACCACATGTCTTCGCGTGTATGATTATACGCCCCTGACGCCCAACAGAATTTCTTAATTACCGCGGGTGCCAACCTTATTGGATGATTTTGATTGCCAATACTGTCTATTGCACTCGAGGGAAAAAACAAATGAACTCAAAGCACCGGAATAAACCAAAGCGCACCAGTAATCATCAGGCAGCTTTACATGGCCATCAATAAACTCAAAATCAGCCACGGCACCCATGTATCCCGCCACGGCTGCAATTTCTAAGCAGCCACATTGTTTGTAACAGTGGTCCGGACCGCTCTTAGAATTTCCTCGAAGCCAGGTTGTTTTTACGCGAAATTTTGCTTCGTGAATCCACTTACGAGCACTTTTCACTGACTTAAGCAAATATCGCAACTGCATCACCATCGCTGACATGTTCCCGGGCAGTCGCAGCGCGCTTTGTTGCAGCAGACGATGTGACAACGATGGCCTCTTACGACATTTTTTTCGTTTCGTGAATCGACTTACGCAACAAACTTTCTCTTGCGCGAACATTTTTTCGTAAGTGAGTTTTGTGAATCCAGCCCCAGATTTCGATGTCGTGTTCCCCCATTACACTTTCATTGGTACAGGGCTGGTCTGACGATATCACCCCTCTGCCCATTCTGCGAAGAATCGGAAAATATCGCACATTACTTTTTGACAGGTGCAAGATATTCTCGTATCGGAACTCGAATTCTAATTACCCTTTTTACAAAAATAGGCTTGAGTTTTTCAGGGGAAAATATTTCAAGCTTCGGTGCCTCGAGCTTGGGATACTGCCACAGGGATGCCTTTGAGGCCGGGTGTAATTTCATTATGAATACTGAACGAGTACCGTTTCAACTTATTATTTAAAATTATTCGTAATTTCCTTAGGTTAAAACTAAGTTTTCGAAATTATTCCCATCAGGTTATTATGGAAGTCTGGAATACAGGCTCAAAAGCATATTACTTGTTGTTAAATTTATTATATTCGTATGTTTGCTATTTCATTTCCTTATTCTTGGTTTTGAATTTCATAGCTTACCTAAAATAAAATTTACCAGTCTCTACGTTGCATTCTTGGCCAATCGCCCAAAGCGGGTACGTGCCATGTATCTAGGATAGCAAAGCGAAGCAAACAAAAGGTGACACATGGCCAAGTGGGAGGAGAAGCGGTTGCAGAAGACAAAAAAAAAAACGAAAGACCAGCTGAGCCAAGAAGACAAAACGGATGACAAGATGCTTGTGGAATCGTGAAAAAGTGCCAGAGAGCCGACAGAAAGAAAGGAGAAAGAACAGCGCCAGACCCAGTCGAAGAAAGATAACGAGCAGAACCGAACAGCACCTGAAAGCACAGAGGAGGTGGAAAACACCGAAGTGAATCTTAAGAAAAAAGCACCGCAGACGGGCCGAAATACGAAGCCAGAGCTGACCACTAAAGTATCGAGGATGAATTCTGCAAAGGAAGACACTGGCGTCGTGCGTGTTGGAGCTTTCCCCAAGGTCGAGCCAGTCAAGACGTCCGGGAAATAAGAAGTTGTCGTCAAAGTTTCACGCAACGAACGGGAATACCTCTGCGTGCTATAAAGGATTTAACTCGCCGGTGTATAGGCATAGCTGTTTTCTTTGTTTTGTTTCTGTTTTTTCTCTATTTTGTTTATTTTATGTGTCATTTATTCAGTATTTCATAAAGTGTATGGCCGAACATTTGTATGCTAAGTCCATCAAGAACATTCTTTAGAAATCCTTAACGAGGACGTTAAGCGTTACAGGATGGCCGAATGCTGGAAATTCACGTGCCTTTTTGTAGATAGTAAAAGAAGACGAAGACGTTCACCGAGCCTCATGTGCAGTTTTGGCCCGTGTGGCGTTTAGTAGCCTGTGTGGTGTTTGAGTATAGCCTGCGTGGCATATGTTTATTCATGTGAGAGTAAACTATTCGTTTTTACAGGGCTCGTGTGCTTAAAGAACGCCCAATGAAGATAACGATCATAATTAAAATTTTGAAAGGCAATTTATTATGCGAAAGAAATGTATCTAGAACAATGGAATAAATAAAGAAAAGCTTCGCTCTATCATCTGCAGTTAGTGCAGTTCTCAAAAACAGTATCCATTGATAAATCGATTGGAAATATCGCCAAATTTTTTAGTTTGTGATGACCATTTTCAGGCTACTTCTCTATTCTTGCCTCAAAACAACCTGATGAAGATGGTGTGAGTAAAATTACTTTTACATTTTAGTTGTGTTAAGGAAGAAATATTAACACGAGAGGATACAAGATGCCACCCGATATTGAGAACACCTACGTCACTACTAGTCATGAAATGCATGTTGGCTATAGAAAGCAGATAAGCTTCGTAAGTAGGTGAGGTTTCCCTTATGACAGGACAAAAGTATAATTGCAGAGAAGTACGCACAAAATCTTGCTGCTGACGAAGATTTTTTTTCTTTTATACATGCGTCTACACGTTTTTTTTCTCTTTTGTTTAGTATCAGTGCACCAAGCAGAGAACGAGGGCATCAATAGTGGTTAGAAAATAAAACTTTACTCATTGATTGGCATCATGAGTGGAGAAAGGTAAGGGTCCTGCAATTCCATCACGTTCCGGCGTCACAATTTCTGTGTTCGCACTCTGACGGCAAGTAGCGTTGATATTACAGACTGTATAGACTCTATTAGTCTTTCAGCTTATGTCAGCCACGAGGTCTTGCTTAGCTGCAGTACAACGGCTGTGCGAATCCTGCATAAAAAAAGGTTTTAATCAAAAATGGTCCACTGTTTCTTTCAACAGGCTCTGCACAACAGTGTATTACCGCGAGAAATATAACAACGCGGATAATTCATACAAGAGCTCTTTCTCCGCATTTTATCCGTGCGGCAAGGCGAGCAAAAGCGGATTTTATATTGCAATCAAGACAACACATGTAGTCTTTTTATAAAAGAAATACTCCAATGTTTTAAATAAAAGTGAGTACCTTTACATCGCGTTTATAATGCCGCTTCAAAATATTGTGGGCATTTGTTACTTACATCATCATCATCCCTGCATGATCAGAGTCAGCGGTGCCTTCAAAGCCAATTTATTGAGGGGAAGACATAAGAACCAAGTACCCCGACCTATTGTGCAAAAGAACGCCTCAGCAAAACATTCTATGAAAGGTCACTTCGACATCAAAGACAAAGTAGTTGTTTGAAAACCGCATATTATATATCACTGAAAAACAAAAGGGCGGTTCAAACCAGCGTGACAAGCAATGCTAAATGCTGGCATGATTCGACCTTCCGGGTCGCAAGCTGCATCATATCAAATAACTATCGCTCCTACAGAAAACGAGAGTTAACGTCTGTGCACAGACTACAGGGCTCGGAATCAATGAACTGAGCTGGACCCCAATGCTTAGGGTTGATGCCGTTAATAATGAGACCAGTGGTAGCCGTTGAATTTCAATATTGGACTTTTGCAAAGGCACTTGGCTAATTCATTTGATGGAACACGAAAAATGCATTGCGTTTTTAACTTTATTTGGCCTATATGATTACAACCAGGTACCCTTCCTATGGAAAAATTGCCCATTCTAGTTTTAGAAGGTCGTGACCGAAACCTCGATTCCATATTTGTTAACAATCGAGAAAGTGTACATTGATGGCATAATTGCTTTTTTTCAAAAAAGAAGAGCATCGAAAATACCTATCACTATTTTCTAAAAACTAAGTGTTGCAAGTCTCACAGGGAACTTCGAAAAAAGCGCTTTCTTTTAAGCAAAATTAGTGTTCTTAGGAAGAGTGTTGGCGACTCCACAAAAAGCTCAAGGCAGGAATCAACGGTGGAGAAAAGAAAATTGTTTGAATGCTGCTGATGTATAATCATTGCGTCTTTTCCTGGTACTGGGAGGGCGTTTTTCGTCTCTCATGAAGGACTGTGCTGCAAAAACGAGATGTCTCACACGCTTGTTACAAAAACTTATACCGCTTCAGTGGGATGGCGACATTAAAAGGGGTCACTCTAAGCTTGTGAAAATAATATCGGAAGATCACAGCATCCCGATATCAACCTTCGTCTTGCCGTTTGTATTAAATACAGATGGGTCACATTATGCAACCACAGGAATGCTTTACCAGATGCCATCAAACTTGAATCATGAAAAGCATTGTGTATTGGATATTACAGTTACACATCTAAGCCGGCTGACGTCAGCTACTGAACGACAGGAAATGAAGCATTGGCAATATTGAGAGCTCTATCGTATCTTCAAACGCACCTAGAAGGTACAAGTTTTACCCTTTTTACCAATAACCAAGCACTAACTTGCTTTTAGGTATGTCAAAAACGAGAGAACGCATGGCTAGATGGTTCAATTACTTGCAACAATTCGATTTTATCTTTTCGCATCATCCAGGCTCTCTACTCACTGATACAGATGTGCTGTCATTACTTCTGACACTCACCGGATTTGACCCCCTATACAAATTAATCGGTCAATACTCTAAGAAGGAACATAAGAACTAAAATGCATCAATAGAAAATACCGCGTTCCATCAACGATGACTGCTAAAGTTCTGAATATTTACCACGACCCTCCAGAGATGGACAAGATGGTTTTTGCATCGTACGGCTAACTTTTGCAAATTTTTGCGAGGTAAGGTATGAAATAACACATCAAAAAACTATATCCACACATGCCACGTATGCCAAATGAACAACGTCGATGTCAAACAGAACGCGCACATAAGGACTACAACATAGTGCCCTAATGTACCATTCGACGTTATTCATTATGACTACACAGAGCTAAAGGAAATCACAGTATATCAACGGATCGAATGATGATGAGTAGGCCGAAACGTCCATCCGTCTATGCGTGCATCCGCCCATGCGTCCGTCTATGCTTCCGTTCGTGCAACCGTGCGTCCGTCCGTCACATTGCACAAACTTTTATTAGATTAACGCCATCTAGAAAATGAGACGAGAAATGACAATTACACAGTGCCATCTAAGATACTGTTCTGAAGATACTGCCGGCTACGCCTGACGCAAAAGAGTTAAACTAAGAGGAGCTTCGCCCCTAAAAAAAGTGCAAGGGGTCAAGAAGAGTCAAGCTTTCGTTCTCGCTATTGATCAGGACGCGAGAAAGGTTACAGCCAGAGCTGTAGAGAAACACGCTTACAGCGCGTCATTAGTCTACTAAAGGCAGAATATCTTTGAAATACAGAAATATTGGTGTGTGACCATAGTCCTGCTTTTATCAGCACAAAGGTTTTGGAATGGGCGAACGATCATGGCATGACCCAGAAGTTTGCCTCACCATATCATCCAGGTGTCAAGGGCCCCGCTGAACTTGCTATTCGAGACGTGAAGCAGAGAATTAGTACACGAAGATGTACCGAATCTCTTCAAGTGGTTGCAAATGCCGATTTGAAGCAGCTGCGAGACACCACAACAGCTCTTACCCAATTGCTAAGAACGAAACGAAAGTGCTTCATCGCCGCGCGTCCTATATACGACGTTCCGCTTCGCAGCATGAAGCCATTATTCCACGCACCATACGTTGTCCAGCTTGCTAACGGCTAGTTATTTATACACACCATATACCGTTCGACGTCGTCAGAGGTTCTTAAGGACCTCCGGTACCCCAACCCCCATTCGACGGCCGCCGTAACAATGATGACGAGAACTGAAGGCGGTGACCTCATGGGGTAAGGTTGCAGGCTGTCAAGACGAAGAAAAAAAGCCCCCATTACTCCCACCTCAGGATGCTGTAAAGCCGACAAGACGTAATACCGACGAAATTGTGACCCCAAGCCTTACCGTTCTTGTGGATGGACAGTAAGTCAAAGCTTTAGTCGACACCAGGGATGACTTCTCTATTATCAGTGATCACCTTGCCGTACGCCTCAAGAAAGTAAAGACAGCGTGGACGGGACCTCACCTAATGACGGCAGGCGGCTAATTACTGATGCCTGTCGGAATGTGCACAGCAAGGCTCGACATCGGTAGCTCTACTTTCGTGGCGACATTCGTCGTTCTCGTTTCATGCTGTAAAGACCTGATTATTGGAATGAATTTTTTGAGAGAACATGGCGCCGTCATCAACGTCCCTGACAGTGTCATTGCGTTTCGCAACAACCACGCTACTTCAGTCGATTGTTCAGAGCCGAGACATACGTCTTGTTCAGAAACTTTGCGTTTGACGGATGACAATGTGGTCGTCCCGCCACGATCGTGTACGCTTGTTTTGGTAGCAGGGGATGAGCCGTTTGACGGTGACGGTATTGCTGACCAAATAAGCTCACTGATATTTAGCCTTGGTATTTCAGTTGCTCGAGGTCTAGCCACTGACACTGCGAGACGCACAAACTTGCTGCTCACTAACTTCAGTACTGAGCGCCGACATCTCCCGAAGGATACAGCCGTCGCTTACTTTGACAATACTGCAGAAATCCAAGGCAGTTTATCGGCCCTAGACGAAGCACCTCAAGAAAAATAAGTACCTAATCTTGACATTGGTACTAGGTTGTCAAGGGACGAACAAACGAGACTTCTTGAGCTGCTAGCTGAATTCCAGGACTGCTTTTCATCGACATCACGGGTCGGTCGAACGCCGCTAACAAAGTTACCTACGAGGCAGCAAGACCAATATTAATAATTACCCACGACGCAGCAAGACCTGTACACCAAAGTCCTTATCGTGTGGCTCAAAAGAAATGGGAAGTGATACAGCAACAAGTCGCTAAAATGCTTGAAGATGATGTGATTCAGCCCTCACAGAGCCCGTGGGCATTGCCTGTCGTACTAGTTAAGAAAAAGGACGGTACCCTGCGTTTATGCGTGGATTACAGAAAGCTGAATCAAGTGACTAAGAAAGATATGTATCCGCTTCCTTGTATTGATGACTCCCTCGATAGGCTTCGAAACGCTCGCTATTTTCTTCAATGAACCTCAGAAGTGGATATTGGCACATCGAGGTAGACCCAAGAGATCGGGAATAAACCCCTTTGGTGACGCCAGATGGTTTATATGAATTTAAAGTTCCACCCTTCGGTCTGTGCTCAGTGCTACTTTTCAAAGGCTCATGGACACTGTACTTTCAAGGTTAAAATAGAAGACCTGTTTAGTTTATCTAGACGACGTCATAGTGTTTTGCCCAACTTTTGACGAGCATCTCAAAAGGCTAGAAATTGTTTTACGAGCCATACGCTCCGCAGGCCTCACATTGAAACCAGAGAAATGCCACTTTCGTTTTCAAGAACTGCTGTTTCTTGGTAATATCGTCGGCTGCACCAGCGTTCGGCCTGATCCCGAAAAACTTGCGGCCGTGGCACAGTTCCCAATACCGTCCCATAAGAAAGCTGTCAGGCGCTTTCTGGGCCGATGCACCTACTATCGCCGGTTCATCGCCGACTTCGCACAGATGGCGTGGCCGTTAACTTGCCTCACCAGAGACGACGCCACCTTTGAGTGGAACCACGAACAGCAAGCAGCGTTTAATGACCTCCACCAACGTCTTTAAACACCTCCAGTGCTTGCTCACCTCGACGAGCAAGTGCCACTGACGCAAGCAATGTAGGCCTTGGAGCTGTGCTTGTGCAGTGGCAAGAAGACACGGAACGAGTAATCGCCTACGCAAGCAGCGCGCTAACACGCGCTGAGGCGAATTATTCAACAACTGAGAAAGAATGCCTCGCCGTGGTCTGGGCAGTTATAAAATTTCGCCCGTATTTTTATGGCCGCCCTTTCAAAGTTATAAGTGAGCATCATTCAATCTGTTGGTTGGCTAACTTAAGAGATCCAACCGGCCGATTAGCGTGGTGGAGTCGGAAGTTACAGGAGTTTGATATGACGGTCATACACAAGTCAGGGAAGCGCCATACGCACGCCGACTGCTTGTCTCGATCACCAGTACAGTCAGCTTCTCTTTCTGACGACGACGATTTGGCCTTTCTTGGTGTTCTCGACGCGTCCACGATTGCCCAACAACAACGGGGTGACCCTTAATTGCTTGCCCCGCCGCGGTGGTCTAGTGGCTAAGGTACTCGGCTGCTGACCCGCAGGGCGCGGGTTCAAATCCCGGCTGCGGCGGCTGCATTTCTGATGGAGGCGGAAATGTTGTAGGCCCGTGTGCTCAGATTTGGGTGCACGTTAAAGAACCCCAGGTGGTCGAAATTTCCGGAGCCCTCCACTACGGCGTCTCTCATAATCATATAGTGGTTTTGGGACGTTAAACCCCACATATCAATCAATCAACCCTTAATTGCTTGATTTGATTAATTACGTGGACGAACGTTCTTTGAGGGCACCTAGAGTCTTTGCAAGGACATTATCGTCGTTTTGCTTACGCAATGGCGTCCTCTGCAAAAGAAACTTTTCATCCATTGAAGCTTCCTATTTGCTCGTTATTCCTGCACCCCTTCGAACTGAAGCGCTTCAAGCATGTCACAACGAGCCGACGTCTGGCCATTTAGGCTACACTCGCACATTGGCAAGAGTACAGCAGGTATACTACTGGCTATGACTCACAACAGCCGTCAAGCACCACATTCACACTTGCCTCGATTGCCAGTGACGCAAGTCACCTCCAAAAAGACCCGTCAGTCAGCTGCAACGAGTTCAGGTTCCACGTACACCATTTGACAAGATAGGAATGGATATTTTGGGACCCCTTCCTACTTCTACTGCAGGGAATCGCTGGGTTATAGTCGCAACAGACTACCTAACCAGGTATGCCGAAACAAAAGCTATCTAAAAGAGCACCGCAGCGGAAGTGGCGAGATTTTTCATAGAAAATATTGTGCTACGCCACGGTGCCCCGACTATCGTGATAACAGACCGCGGAACAGCATTTACGGCAGCTCTTTTAGACCACGTCCTGATGCTTAGTGGAACAACTCACCGTAAGACCACTGCGTACCACCCGCAAACGAATGGAGTAATGGAGCGCCTCGACAAGACAATTGAAGACATGCTGTCGATGTAGGTGGATGTCCAACGTAAGAACTGAGACAAAATTTTACCCTATATCACGTTCGCATACAATACGGCTAAACAAGAAACGACTCGCATGACTCTATTCAGCTTGGTTCACTGACGGGAGGTACGGACTATGCTCGATGCGATGTTGCCACATGAACGGGACGTTATCGACACCGGCGCTGACGTGTTCACCGAACGCGCGGAAGAAGCTAGGCAGCTCGCCCGCTTACGGATCCACCAGCGACAAGACTACGACGCAGGCCGCTACAATGCTCGCCACAGAACTGTAACGTACAAAATTGGTGACAGAGTGTGGGTTTGGACACCCGTACGAAAACGTTGACTGTCCGAGAAGCTGCTAAGGCGATATTTTGGGCCATACCGAGTATCGCGCCAGCTAAGTGACGTCGCCTACGAGGTCATCTCCGACAGTCCCGAATGCCCGAGGCGTCGCCAGCACAAGCCTGAAGTTGTTCATGTAGTGCGTATGAAGCCGTATGTGAGTAACTGACTGCACGTTAAAAAAAATACTGTGGGTCTGAATCATCATCGGGGCAATGCTCTTAAAAGGAGGGGCAAGTGACATGTGTTTATATGAAAAAAATGATGATAGGAATCTTTTGTAGATTCCAGCTAGTGGGTAAGGCGGTTTTTCGGGACGACAACGAAGCAGGCGTCTTGCTGCACAGCTGATCCTGAATAGGCTCTTTTCGCTGTCTCCTTGCCCTGCGACAATATATATATATATATATATATGTATATATATATAAAGAAGTGTATACCTAAGGGCTCGTTTGTCCGTGTTTTACACAATAATAATGATATCTAACAGACAGTAATGCCAAGGAAAGTATAGGGGAAGTTACTAAAACAAATGGAACGTAAATAAAAAAAGAAAAGTGGGTGAAAAAATAAAATATATATTATGAATATATATATATATATATATATATATATATATATATATATATATATATATACATAAGGGCTTGCTTTTTCATGTTTTGACAAAACCTTGAGATTCAACAGAAAATAATGCAAAGTATAGGGGACCTAACTGTGGTGTAAATGCGAAAACATAAAAGTGGCTGAAGAGATAACTTGCCGTTGGCAGGAATTTTATCTGCTGCCTTCGAATAATGCGTTCGACGCCCTACCAGTTGAGCTATCATGGCGGCTATTCCCCAACCACTTTATTATGTATATATGTGAAATAAAATTGGGAGCGTCAGTCAGCGCCACCAGAGCCATGGCACTGAGTGTGGCACACACTTTGAGTCTGTTTGGCGCCACGTGACACGTGGACCTATTACGAGGATTGTCAGTCAGCTCCACCAGTAGCCATGGCGGTTAGTGTGGCACACTCTTCATGAGCCCGTTTGGCGTCACGCAGGACTGACCTTGTTACGTAGCCTATTACGATCCAGCTCGTAATATGCTCACGTGAGCCGAACCCGGGGCCAGAGGCAATATTGGAGAAGTGGAAGGTGTTGGGCCTGGTTACGATAGCGGGTTGCTTGTCCGAGGAAGCTTGTACAGCATTCCCAAGCTGCTGAGGGGTCCATAGAGCACTAAACGAGAGGGTGTCACGACGCGAAGCATGGACGGCGTTTCCCGGCAACGGGAGACCAGGTGTTGTCTTGGAAACGTAGCCGTACGCCAAGGAAGCCCAACCGATGTCTCTTGGATGCTCACCCCTTTAGAAGAGTTATATAGGCATGGAATTCTTATCACAGAAAGAGTACGCTACTTTTCAAAAAGACAGAAGGTCATGCGCTTTTTCTGTCGAGGGTGGTATTAAGGTTCCTGACAGATTGTACCATGTAACCACCGAAGAGGAATTGTTGTTGTCCGCGAATTATTCGTTGGGTAGCTGCTGCAGCGGTCGGGTCGTGAAGTCCATTACTGGGAGGCGTGTATGGCGTTCTTGGGTTGAGAGACACGCACTGCCGACGACCCGTGACGGAACAGGAGGCTTCATCTGCAAGGTTCTGTTGTTGAACTGCCCTACTGTAATGTAGAGAAACAAACACAACACCATATCCTGGGCCAGCTGTTCTTCTATTCTCTCCTTCGTGTTCCTCTACCTCGCTCGCTTTGAATGCGCGTCTGTGCCAGAGTCCCAGTGTCGGTCTTCATGATCCTGTTATATATATATATATATATATATATATATATATATATATATATATATATATATATATATATATATATATATATATATATATATATATATATATATATATATTAAAAAGGGTTTATTGACGTGTTTTGTGATGGCAGTTATATGATGAAAACTGGATCGGGACGAGCAACGTTCAGGCAGATGCCACGGATGATCAGAACGAGGCGAGCGGGACGAGCCCAGCACCCAGTGCCCAAGCGGTGGCGATGCTGCTTGCCAACGATGCCTTTTCTTCTTCACAATTTGCCACCGCTGAAAAATGGCCATCCTGGCGACCTAAGACCTAAGAGTTTGGAGGCAGAGGGTAATGGTGTGGCTTAAGGCGAGCAACGTGGACGATCGCACTTCCACGCCGGCGCATGTCGTCAGATGGGAAAATCTGCTCAATGAAAAAAATCACCAGCGAGGTTTGCTCCAAACGTGGTAAAGTCCCTCGTACATTAGAACGAGTTTTGGGGAAAGGCCGGGCGTTCAGAGAGAAACAGCCAGCCATACAGGTGATCCTGGGAAATAGCTCTTGCCTCGTGAAGAGTCAGCCTGGTTTTTTGGCACTGCTGTTCTTGTGACGTAACGGTGCGTGTGAGTTCACTGCACGCTTCGCTTTTCGGACAGCTTCGGATACAGATGGGCATTCGGATGCGTCTGGTTGGTATGGAAGTAGAGCTTCGATGGTGTGGGAAGGTTCGCATCATAAAGGAGAAAGAAAGGTGAAAATTTATTAGTAGACTGTACCGCGGTGTTGTATGCGAGCGTAATGAATGGAATAATGCGATCTCAGTTACTATGATCAGCTGTCACATACGTCACGAGCATATCACCGAGGGTGCAGTTAAATCTCCCCGTGAGCCCGTTTGCCTGTGGGTGGTATGCCATGGTTTTGCGATGAACAACATGGCCTTCAGAAGGCAGAGCCGGGACGACTTCTGATAAGAAGGCTAGACCTCGGCCACTTGGTAGTTCTCAAGGTACACCGTGTTGTAGTAAAAATCGATGGAGGACAAACGCTACGTTCCGCGCAGTGGCACTTGGAAGGGTGGCGGTCTCAGCGTTGCATGTTAAATGGTCTACAGTGACTATGATTCACCGATTTTCAACTGATGTTATTCGTAGAGGGCAATAGATATCAATTCCGATCTGATCGAAAGGTTTGGCAGGGCACGGAAGTTACTGAAGCGCACCGGACGAGCGGAAAGGCGGTGATCTGCGGCGCTGACAGCCAGGGCAGCCCATAACAAATGTTTGAGCAAAATTATACATTCCGCGCCAGTAGAAGCACTGGCGAATACGTTCGTGAGTTTTGAAAACTCCGGCATGACCACAATGGGGATTGTCGTAAAAGGAGGTGCATATTTGTGATCGTAAGCTGCGGGGCCACTTACGACCTTCAAGGGCGTACTTTCGTTGGTGCACCAGCCGATCACAAATGGCGAAATGATCAGCTTGACGTCGGAGAGATAGTGATACCGCCGTGGTGGATCATCCAGAGAGACAGTCAAAAGGGGAAGCGATCCCCGGGTCCTTGTGTTTTTCACTGGCAAATGAGTGAAGTTCGAGAGATCCGATGGAGTTAGTACCGGTGCTTCCGCAGGCCGAGTCGGAAGGTAAAGAATATCGGGACAAGGCGTCAGCGTCAGAGTGGTTGCGTCTGCTGCAATAGATGACGCGATTGTCATACTTTTGGATTTGCACTGCCCACCGAGCTTGGCAGCCAGAAGGATCTTTCAGTGTAGCGAGCCAATAGTCTGCATGGTAGTTCATTACCAGGTCAAATGGGCGACCGTAGAAATATGAGCGGATCTTGCGCAGCGCCCACACTAGCGCTAAGCACTCCTTTTCAGTGACGCTGTGATTGGTCTCAGCTTTCGTGAGCGTGCGACACACATAAGCTATGACGTATTCGGAGTAGCCCGGCTTGCGTTGGGCGAGGATATCGCCAAGAACAACCTCACTAGCGTCTGTGTGAATTTCTGTTACAGCTGTTGGGTCGAAATGCTGAAGAATGGGAGGAAAGTTCAGAAGACCATGAAGCGTGGCAAACGCAACGTCGCAGTCAAAAGACCAAGATAAATGGTCTGCGTCACCATGTGGGAGGCTGGTCAGTGGTGATATGGTCGACAAGAAATTTTGAACGAAGCGCTGGAAGTACGAGCATAATCCCACAAAACTGCGCAATTCTTTCAGCGTAGTAGGTTTCGGTAACTCAGCAACTGCACGAAGATTTGCAGGGTCGGGTAGAACACCATGCTTGGACACGATCTGCCCTAAGATGGACGGCTCTTGCGCGCTGAAGCAGCAATTTTAAGGTTCAGTTAGAGTTCAGCGTTAGTTACACGTTGAACCAGTTGGAGCCGAAGCAGATGTGTGGGAAAATCGGGAGAAAAAAACGACAAAATAGTCGAGGTGGCATAGACACACAGACTACTTCAGCCCACGCAATGTGTTGTCCATGGGTCGTTCAAACGTGGCAGGAGCATTACAAAGCCAAAAAGGCATTACGTTAAATTCATACAGGCCATCTGGTGTAATGAACGTAGTTTTCTGGCGATCACCTTTTTCCGTAGTAACCGGCCAGTAACCAGATCGTAAGTCTAAGGAGGAGAAGAATTCGGTTCCTTGGAGGCTGTTAAAAGCCTTGTAGGTGTGCGGTAACGAATAGACGTCTTTCCGCGTCAGATTGTTTAATCGGCAATAGTCGACGCAAAAACGAATTGACCCATTCTTCATTTGAACTAGAATTACAGTAAATGCCCAAGGACTATGTGATGGTCGATTAACGCGACGACGTAGCCTCTCTTCGGCCTGGTCGTTGATGACGTGACGTTCTGCAGCAGAGACACGGTATGGTTTTTGACGCAATGGCTGGGGCGAACCGGTGTCAATGTAGCGGTGCACTGCGAAAGTGTGACCCAATGGCGGCTGAGAAACGTCGAATGAATTCGCGAAGTGCTGGAGGAGATTAGGAAGCTCGGCGCGTTTTCTTCAGCATTTAAGGTGTCGGCGATGGAACTCGAGAAGATGTCACTCGGCGAGCATTCCGGTGGGAAAAGGGCATGAAGTTCAGTCAAGGCGGCGCTACTGCATGATTTGTCTGGCATGTTAAGGAAGAAAGAAGAATCAAGGTGCTCCACTCGACCGAGACATTCGCCGGCAGGTAGCGTAAACGGTGCTTAAATGGGGTTAGGGACGAAAATATTGCTTTAGGCAGCAGTGATGTCAAGTGTAGCGAAAGTCAAGGAAACGCTCCTGTGGCTCATGAAAATGTCGGAATGTGTGAACATAACCATAGCATCGTTATGGTTATCGCAGCAAACAGAAAAAATGGCAAGAGAGGCTGGCGTAACTTCAGTGTCCTCACGCACGACGAGGTTTGGCGACCGCTCAAGAGTTGCTTGCAATGGTTCGTCACACAGGTGTGAAAATTTATCTTCAGTGCGTGCGCAATCGATGACTGCATGATGATGTGACAGAAAGTCCCACCCGAGGATAACCCCGTGCAGCACACCGAAAGGATAATGAACTCGACCACGACATAGACCCTTGGTTGAATATGCGGGCTGTACCGGTGCCGAGAGGTCGAACTAGTGCGCTAGCCGTACGAAGCGATAGTCCAGAGAGCGGCGTGGTCCCTTTGCGTAAGGTGTGGCAGAGCTAGGCGGGTATAACAGAAACGGCCGCACCTGTGTCGACGAAGGCAAAGGTAGAAACGCCATCGACAGATATGGCGCCGACGTTAGCAGGTGAAGTGCGAGTTCTTGCCTCTGGAACTATGGCAGTCAGTTTTTCCAATTCGAGAAATCGGGTCGGAGATGCATTGGGGACAGTGATCGCCTGCGAGGAGACGGGGAGCAGAAAGAGTGAGTCTGAGACGGGGGCTGGGGTGACTGAGACTTGGGAAGGCTAGTTTAGCCATACTGCGGTAAGGGATAGGGAGCAGGTAGGTTCACGGACAGTGGGTCTGACGTGATTGGCCGAATAGCGTCGATGATTGGTAGGAAGCAATGGCGACAATATTGTGCCAGGTGTCCTGGAGTACCACAGCTGTAGCAGAACGGTCGATTGTCAGGAGTGCGCCATGAATTGCTGACTCGTGGTGCGGCCCAAGGTTTCGAAAGAGGGGTGGAGTGGGGAGTAACTGAATCCATATGGGTGGCAAATGCTGCTGGTGGGGTCTGCTGCGTACCACCTGGGCATACGTAAGAGGCGCGGCCACGGGCTGCATAGCCGGCGCATGGGGAACAGGCATGGCTACAGGCTGCTGGTGGGCAGCGACGGGAACAGCCTGAGCTACTTCTTCGGTGTTAACGTCGCGGAGTGATGAGGGCAGACGAAAGATTGGCGGCTGCTGCGTGAAAGGAATCAACAGCAGTTGCCGAGCTTCTTCTTCACACACAGTCTTTTATCTCTTGCAGGGTAAGTGAGTGTTACAAAACAGAAGACAGGAGAGCGAGTCGGCGTGTGAGGAAAGTGGCCGAGTCAGGGTGCGCTGATTCCTCAACTAGTCGAAACTTTGACATAAAGTGACAAGTTCCGCAGCGGTGGCAGGATTACGGGTCAGGAGCACTTGAAATGCGCCGTCAATTGTCCTATTGAGGATATGCTGACTCAGTCATGGCGGTGTTCACACGGTTGCAAAAATAAAAAATGTCTTCGATGTAACAGGTGAACGATTCCGATGACTTCTGTGCGCGAGTCCGCAAGAGTTGTTCAGCCCTTGACTTGCGGACAGCAGGTCGGCCAAAAACGTCAGCAAAGGACTTTTCAAGATAGACCACGTCGTAATGTCGTTTTTTGCGGTTGTTATACCATATTTCGGCAACGTCAGCGAGGTAAAAGATGACGTTAGTCAACTTGTCCGCGTCATCCCACCAGTTGTTTGGGCTCACCAGTTCGCGGTAGGTGAACCAGTCCTACGTCAGTCTCATGAGCTCCGCTAAATACCTTGGGCTCTCACAAGTGAAGAACGCCGTGGGTGCAGGATGATGGAGTGGAAGAGCCAGGTTGCACGTTACTGGTGGCCATTATGGGTGGTAGCGTTCAGTTGCGCAGCTCCAGGTTTAGGCGACGGTGAATGGCAGTACCCTAATTTAGGGGACGGTGAATGGCAGTACCCTCCACCGATTGAAAGGGGGTTTATTGACGTGACTTGCGACGGCGGCTCTACGATGAAAACTCGCGACAAAGACGAACCCAGCACGGAGTACCCAAGCGGTGGCGATGCTGCTTGCCAACGATGTGTTGGCAAGCAGCATCGCCACCGCTTGGGTACTTGGGTATATATAAATATATATATATATATATATTCTTTGGTATATATACCCACCGCTTGGATATATATATATATATATATATATATATATAGAGAGAGAGAGAGAGAGAGAGAGAGCGAGAGGAAGGGAGAGAAAAACGAGAAAAAGGAAGGCAGGGAGGTTAACCAGATGCTAGTATCTGGTATGCTACCCTACGTACACTGGGGTTGGGAAATAGGGGGTTGACAGAGAAAGGGATAGTTGAAAAATAAATGAAAAAAAAAAACACCGACACACACGCACACACAAAATCAGTCTACTCAGAGGCGTTCCGACAGGCCAGTAGTTCGTAAGAAGCCCAGTAGCGCTTGCACGGCTTTTTCTGTGCCGATGAGTCATGACGATGGCGCAGTATATTTTCTTCTGACAGCGGCTGGTCATCTAACCCGTTTAGTTTATTAGAAAGGTGTTGTCTTTCCAGGTTGTATTTCGGGCAGTCACACAGGATAGGCCGAATTGTTTCTTCATCTCCGCAGTTTGCACAGTCGGCGGTGTCGGCCGTGCGTACGGCCGACACCGCCGTGCGTACGGAACGCGTACGCACGGTTAAACGCGACTCCGAACCATAGTCTGCACAGAGCAGTAGCGTCGCCTCGTCGAATTTTGTTGAAAGCTGCATGCTTAACGTTGGATAAAGGGATCGTAATCTTGCATGCGTAAAAAGAGGCTCATTCCAAAGAGCCAAGGAGCGTTGGCGAGCAAGAATGCGGAGCCTCCTAGCAGCGTCCGTCCTTGAGAGAGGTATTGACTGGTCGTTGTCTTCTGTATGGGCTGAACGGGCAGCTTGATCAGCTCGTTCGTTACCGATAATTCCACAGTGACTTGGCAACCACTGAATTATAACGTGGTGCCCTTTGTCTGTTATATGGTGTAGCATTTCTGCTGTTTTCAAATACCAAAATACCATTTCTGCTGTTTCTGCTGATTCAAATACCGCTCGTGTGGGCCACGGCGTAGATTTGACAGAAGTGACTGCAGTGCCGCCTTGCAGTTGCAGAAAATCGTTCACCCTTGCGTGCTTTGGTCGTTAATGAAACGCAGCGCAGTGCGAAGCGCTGAAAGCTCTGCTGCCGTTGTTGTGGTTGCATGAGCTGTCCTGAATTTGATGGTTGTGGCGTGCGTTGGAATAACGACCGCCGCTGTTGAGCTGTTTGGCAAGACGGAGCCGTCAGTTTAGACGTGGGTACAATCTTGGTACTTCTCGTACAGCAGAAGTAAAGCGAGCTGCTTGAGGGCTTGTATTGAGAAATCTCGTTTTTTCTGGATGCCTGGTATTGTCAGGTTGATGACTGGCTGTTTAAGGCACCACGGAAAAATTGAAGGTCTCGCCGCGGACGTTAAACCAGTTGGTAGGGAGTGACCATGTGTATTTATTGTTCGACAAAAGGAAGTATGAGGTCTATCCACTGGTAGAGAGGCTAGGTGGTGATGAGGAGTCCGGCCCACATGCCTTATGTGTGTCCTCAAAGCTTCAATTTCAGTATGAGTCTGCACGAGGTGGTCTTTGGCTATAGCTATAGTCGCCATTGTTGAGGCACCCTGAGGCAGACCTAGACGTATTCGAAGCGCCTGTGCCTGAACGCTTTGTATCATGCGTCGACTTGTTTTGCTGGCGTTTGATAATGCAGGCAGACTGTATCGTGAAAAGCCAAGGAAAAGCACCATGTACAGTCGTAACATAGCATTAGGCTGCATTCCCCAAGTCTTTCCAGCGAGAAACCTGAAAAGATGGCATATGCCTGTCAATCGCTTTTTCAAATACGACACATCAGAGCTCCATGATATGTCTCTGTCGACTATGACTCCCAGAAATTTGTGAGATCGACAATATGGTATATTTTGACCGTTATTTGACACTCTGTAATTCGACATGGGTGTGCGCGTAAATGCCAGAAGAGCGCACTTTCCGGAGGAAATTTCCAGGCCTCGATTGCGTAGATACAAAGCAGTTGCAGTAGCAGCTCTATATATTCTCGCTGGTAACTGCAGGCGAGTTACCGCAGATGTCCAGTTGCAGATGTCATCAGCGTATGTTGATAGATAAATATTGTTTGGTAGGAGCGTATGGAGAGTGATTAGTGTTATATTGAATAGCACGGGGCTCAGTACACCACCCTGAGGGACGCCCACGACAACTGAAATGTTTAGACGTGTTCCCGGTATCTGTACTCACAAAATAGGATCGCATTTAGAGATAACTGCGTATCCACTTAAGCATTCGGCCACCAACTCCAATCTCTTCTAGTGCGGTTAGGACGGCTTCATGTGTAACGTTATTATAGGCTTCTTTGACGTCAAGGAACAGAGAGGCGCAAAGACGCTTATGGCCTTTCTCGTGTTCAACGTACGTGATTAGGTCAATGACGCTATCGATCGATGATCGACCCCGTCGAAAGCCAGCCACGGCGTTTGGGTAGATCTCATGATACTCCAAGTACCACTCGAGTCAGTCGGCCGAGAATCATTCTCTCCATCACTTTACCCACACAACTAGACAATGCGATCAGGCGATAGGAGGAGAGTTCCAATGGTGATTTGCCAGGTTTTAGTAATGGTACTAGACGATTAGTTTTCCAACTTAAGGGGACAGTGCCCTCTAGCCAACAATCCTTATATAGCTGAAGTAGAGCTATTTTCGCGCGCTCACCCAGATGACACAGGGCTCTGTAGGAGATTCCTTCAGGTCTGGTGCGGAGGTCTGTTTTCATGAAGCGAGTGCTGCTTTGAGGTCCTGAATGGTGAACGGGAAGTCCATACTGAAGTCACGTGGTGGCGGACAACTGCTCGAAAGTGGTGAGCTGCTGATGGCTGTAGTTTGCACTGATAATCCGGCACAAAACTCTTCAGCAACGTCCACATCTGGTCGATTTTGGTGAAGGGCTAAGGCCTTGAATGGTGACTTCTGAATGGGCGATGACCGCGAACCTCTAACCGTGCTCCATATCTGCGATAAAGGCTTACGAGGGTCGAGTGACTCGCAGAAAGTAATCCAGCGTTGGAATTCTAGCTGTCCAACCGACGTTTGATCTTCTTCTGCATACGTCCAGCAGTCCGTAAATTTTCTATGTCCTTCAAGCGCAGGTACCTTCTTTCAACTCGTCGTCGCAAGGCTTGAAGCCGCTCCAGCTCTATGTCGATGTCCATGATTCTTACAGGGCATGGGGTCGTACCCACACTATCTTTTACAGTGCTCTTGATGGCCTCTAGTAAATCGGATATGTGTTCTTGGCATTAGTCTTTCATACGGGACTTAAATTTTTTTCAGTCCACTCTTTTTAACCATGTCGCGCACTTTAGGAGGCGACAATTCTCTGACTTTGACGTATGTTGAAATGTGATCACTCCCGTGCGTTTCTATATCCGTGAACCATTCAGTATGTTTCACTAGGCTTCGCGAAACAAAGCCAAGTCGAGACAGTACTGTATGTGGAGCCACGTAAATATGTAGGACTGCCATCGTTCAGTAACAAAAGTTGGCTGCCGGAGGCAAAAAGACACCAAGCTTCTGCCCTTCTTGTTGGTTTTCTGACTTCCCCATAATGTTTGATGAGCATTAGAATCCCCAATGATAACACACGGGTCAGGCGTTAACGCTATGATGCCTCGTAGTCTTTTTTGATCGAAACGGCTTGATGGTGATAGGTATGCGCTAACCACAGTGATGTTGAGCCTCCTCTTTTCACTGTTAAGCATACGTACTGGTTTCCGTCATGAGGTGGTACAGGTTGAAGGATGT